>CAUYON010202568.1:0-11221 GCA_963573935.1 Arctocebus calabarensis
TGGAGGGGATATTTTAAAAACCATATGTCATAGTGATCAAAAAAATGCCATGAAGGCTATCTGTAACAGTACGATCAAAATATTTCTGAATGTATATGAATCGTGCCCTATGATTGCACCAATGTACATAATTATGATTCAATAAAATTATTTAAAAAAAAAACAAAAACAACCATATGTCAAGGTAGTTGAGGGAGCCTTCCTGGAACAACTTAAGTAGCTCGACATGTGCCCTTGGAATCAGGAGTTGCAAAACTATCACATGTCTGAAAGCATGTCAGAGGGAAGGAGGTTTGGTGAAGGGTTGTGTGGTGGCAAAGTAAATAGAGCTGATGTGATGGCTAATTTTACTAGGCCACAGGGCTCCCAGATATTGTTCAAACATTAGTCTGAATGTATCTGTGAGAGTGTTTCTGGGTGAGATTAGCATTTAAATTGGTTTTGCTCCTAGCACAGTGGTTACGCTACTGGCCACATGCACCGAGGCTGACGGTTCGAACCTGGCCCAGGCCAGCTAAACAATAATGACAACAACAACCAAAAATAGCCAGGCATTGTGGTGGGCGCCTGTAGTCCCAGCTACTTGGGAGGCTGAGGCAAGAGAATCGCTTAAGTCCAAGAGCTTGAGATTACTGTGAACTGTGACACCATAGCACTCTACTGAGGGTGACATAGTCAGATTCTGTCTCAAAAAAAGAAAAGAATAAAAAAAAGTAAATAAATAAATTGATAGACTGCCTTTCTCAATGAGTGGGTGGGTTACATCCAATCACCTACACCTGAATAGATCAAAGAGACTGACTCTCCCTTAAGTGAGAAGGAATTCCTCCTGCCTGATTGCCTTTGAGCTGCAACAACAGTTTTTTTCCTGCCTTTGGGCTTAAACTGAAACATTAGCTCTTCCTGGGTCTCTAGCTTGCTGACTATAGATCTTGGGGGACTAGTCAAGCTCTATAATTGCATATTGCATGAGCCAATTCCTTCTCTTCTCTCTCTCTATCATATGGATATTTTGTTTCTCTGAAGAACCCCAACTAATACAGATGGGATAAGAGTATGTGGGGCAAACATACAGGTTTCCTATAGGATGACCCAACTAGATTTGGGTCATCTCAAAACACCAAAATAGTCTTTCTAAACAGTGATTGTGGCTTGGCGCCTGTGGCTCAACCGGCTAAGTAAGGCACCAGCCACATACACCTGAGGTGGCAGGTTCGAATCCAGCCCGGGCCCGCCAAACAACAATGACAGCTGGGGCTCGGTTCTTGTGGCTCACCGGGCTAAAGTGCCAGCCATGCACACCTGAGCTGGAGGGTTCGAATCCAGCCCAGGCCTGCCAAACAACAGTGATGGCTGCAGCAAAAAAATGGCTGGGCATTGTGGCAGGCGCCTGTAGTCCCAGCTGCTTGGGAAGCAGAGGCAGGAGACTCGCTCAAGCTCAGGAATTGGAGGTTGCTGTGAGCTGTGATGTCACAGCACTCTATCCAGGGTGACAGCTTGAGTCTCTGTCTCAAAAAAAAATAGAAAAACTAGCCAGGTGTTGTAGCAAGAGCCTGTAGTCCCACCTACTCCTGAGGCAAGAGGATTGCTTGAGCCCAAGAATTTGAGGTTGCTATGAACTAGGATGCCACACCATTCTAGCATGGGGCAACAGAGTGAGATTGTTTCAAAAATAAATAAATTAATTAATAAAATAAAGAGTGATGGTGGGCCGTCTAAAGCTTCAAGCTCAGGTGGGGTGAGTAGTGGAGAAAGCTGTGGTCAGCAGGAGATCATTTTTTCTATGACAGGAAACTGGAGGTAGGAGATGCTCAGAAATGGGGAGTCAGAGGGTCACTGCACTGGCCTCAGATCTTTACCCTTGTCTTCTAATCTACTTTCCCCATTGATTGGACCATAGACGAGGAGCCAATCGCAGCTAGAAACTTTAGAAGGAAGTAGGGCTAGGTTTAAAAAATATCCTTCTTTACCCTCATGCCACTCACCCACCCTAGCCTTTCCCATTTGAGGTTGCAAGCTTGATTCAGGCCCCAGGATGGCAGTAGGAATATGAGGAGAGGCATTGAATCAAATGGGTACATCATGTTGTTTTTGTTTTTTGAGACAGAGTCTCACTTTGGTCTGGGCTAGAGTGCGGTGGTATTTTCATAGCTCACAGCAACCTTAAATTCCTGGATTCAAGTGATCCTCCTGCCTCAGCCTCCCAAGTAGCTAGGACAACAGGTGTCTGCCACCACACTGAGATAATTTTTCTATTTTTAGTAGAAACAAGGGTTCTCTCTTGCTCAGGCTGGTTTTGAACTCCAGAGCTCAAAGGATCTTCCTGCCTCGGCCTCCCAGAACGCTAGGATCACAAAAGAGAGCCACCATGCCCACCTGCGAACATGTTTTGGTATTAGATAGCACTGGGCTTCTTGATATCAGACTGTAACCAGAAAAGCTAGGATCTTTGCCCAAGATGCCATCCAAAGATGGACAAAGATACTTTGACAATGAAGATCTGAAGGAGCAGCAGAGCCCAAGTTGCCCTCTTTTGCCCCTGACTGAATTCAGCTCATTCAATGAACCAGTTACATGCAGTGAGCAAAAAAAAAAAAAAAAGAGCCCCAGTGAGGCTACATTTTTGAAGTGCTAATTTGCAAAACTTTATAACTGCTAGGACTATTTTTTTTTTTTTTTAGATAGAGCCTCAAGCCGTAACCCTGGATAGAGTGCTGTGGCATCACAGCTCACAGCAACCTCCAATTCAAGCGAGTCTCCTGCCTCCACCTCCCAAGTCCCTGGGACTACAGGTGCCTGCCACAACGCCCAGCTATTTTTTGGTTGCAGCCGACATTGCTGTTTGGTGGGCCTGGGCTAGATTAGAACCTGCCAGCTCAGGTGTATGTGGCTTGCGCCTTAGCCACTTGAGCCACAGGCACTGAGCCAACTGCCAGGACTATTTTATTCCTAAAATTATAGTGGAGAGCTAAAAGTTCCCTTGAAATTTAAACCCCAGGGGATTCTCTCTCTTATTTTCTCCAATGACTCTGCAATAGGCTAGTGGACTCATTTCCTGAATCAATTAGATGATTCAAAGTTTCTCATCTCCAAAGTAAACCTTAAAATTCTTTAAGCAGAGATTGAGTATTATAGCTTTGTATGTATCATTGTGATAATGTATGCATCAAAGTGACATCAAGACTCAATGAGTTCAATGAGCTCAATGTGGCTCAATGAGCTAAGGCGCCAGCCATGTACACCTGAGCTGGCAGGTTCGAATCCAGCCTGGGCCCGCCAAACAACAATGATGGCTGCAACCAAAAAATGGCTGGGCATTGTGGCGGGCACCTATAGTCCCAGCTACTTGGGAGGCGGAGGCAGGAAACTTGCTTGAGCCCAGGAATTGGAGGTTGCTGTGAGCTGTGATGCCACGACACTCTATCCAGGGTGACAGCTGAGGCTCTGTCTCAAAAAAAAAAAAAAAAAAAGACTCAATGAACCAACAAGGTATGTGATTAGTCCTGGGTGGTGGAACTCTGTTGAAGAGGAGTAAGATGTGTTGGCAGGAATCTAAGTGCTTTTTATCAAGTGAAGGAATCTAAGTGCTTTTTATCAAGTGAAAGAGGCATCTTCATGAAATCCATTTTGTCCCCAAAAAAGGTGGCTTGTAAGGCTATAGCTTTCAAACACAGCCCTTATTTCCAGAAAACAATACTTTTGTTCTTAAATATTCATAAAGATCCCTCAGCTTTAGCAACTCATTACCTTTTTGCTAGTCAGCAAAGTTCTCTGGTAAATAAAAGGTTGTCAGGTCATCATCCCATAAGCAATAAACCATGAACCCACCAGCTCTGTTTCTCAACACTAATTTTAAATCTTTTAATGCTGGGTTGTTTCCTGGGGAGTGGGAACAGGGAGCTATTTCTATGATTTATAGCATCTGCTTAATCTCTGAGCTTTGGTTTGTTTAAATAGTGAGTCTAGCATTCCAAAAGCACTTGAAAAATTTTACAAATAAATGAATACCTTCTTCTTCAAATTGAAGTGAAAGAATGATTGTTCCCTTGGTTTCTTTTCATGTGCTTGAATTATAGAGAATCAGAAAACATCAAAATGGGGAACACCTGTTGTGCCAGCTTGCACACTTGGAGTATAAACCTCCTAGATTAGTCATCTAGTTTCCAAAGTGGCTTCTGCATTCTCAGGACATGGTGAATGGGCAGAATTTCAAGACTGCCAGTCTCATCTTCTTGCATTTTCCACAGGATGCTACTTTCATTTCTACATCATAAATTCTTTGACCTTTAAAGAGCTTCTTCCTTCTGTTTCCATTCTCAGTTTCGAAACTGCAGTGAAACTTCCCTCTACAACTTCTTACATGCAGAAAGAATGTGAATGTCTTCTGATTACAAGCCATTCTTTTCCAAGTGGAACCAGGAGAACTTTACAAAGAGCTGAAAGCCTCCTTAGTGTATATGTGACTGCATCTCTTTGGGTCACACATATCACTATAGCCAGTATCACTGTACCTTGTTGTAGTTCCAGCCCAGTGGAGTTGAAAAACAGCTTTTCTTCTTTTTTCTTTTTTTCTGAGACAGAGTCTCACTATGTCACCCCCACAGTAGAGTGCTATGGTGTCATAGTTCACAGCAACCTCAAATTCTTGGGCTTAAGCAATTCCCTTGCCTCAGCCTCCCAAGTACCTGGGACTACAGGCACCCGCCACAACACCTGGGTTTTTTTTTGTTGGCCCGGGCTGGATTCGAACTCACCAGCTCCGGTGATGCCCGGAGCTGCTGAGCTACAGGTGCCAACCTGTAACACCGCTTTTCTTTTTGTTTGCTTTCATTTCAGTTTAGACAAGGGGTATATGATCTTTTTGGTTTAAAAGACAACCCTGAGGCTCAGCGCCTGTGGCTCAGCGGGCTAAGGCGCCAGCCACGTACACCTGAGCTGGCGGGTTCGAATCCAGCCCGGGCCTGCCAAGCAACAATGATGGCTGCAAGCAAAAAATGGCTGGGCATTGTGGCGGGTGCCTGTAGTCCCAGCTACTTGGGAGGCGGAGGCAGGAGACTCGCTTGAGCCCAGGAACTGGAGGTTGCTGTGAGCTGTGATGCCACAGCGCACTATCCAGGGTGACAGCTTGAGGCTCTGTCTCAAATAAAAAAAAGGCAACCCTGAAACTACTGTTGGGGTTAAGAATTAGGTAGAGGCTGGGCTCAGTGGCTCACACCTGTAATCCTACCATTCTGGGAGTCAGAGACAGGTGAATTGCTTGAGCTCAGGAGTTTGAGACCATCCTGAGCAAGAGCGAGACCCAGTCTCTAAAAATAGCTGGGTGGTGTGGCAAGTGCCTGTAGTCCCAGCTACTCTGGAGGCTGAGGCAAGAGTATTGCTCAAGCCCAAGAATTTGAGGTTGCAGTGAGCTATGATGCAATGGCACTCTACTCAGGGTGACAGAGTAAAACTCTGTCTCAAAAAAAAAACAACAAAAAAACAGCCCACGCCTGTGGCTCAGTGAGTAGGGCGCCGGCCCCATATACTGAGGGTGGTGGGTTCAAACCCGGCCCCGGCCGACCTGCAACAAAAAATAGCCAGGCATTGTGGAAGGCACCTGTAGTCCCAGCTACTAGGGAGGCTGAGGCAAGAGTATTGCCTAAGCCCAAGAGCTGGAGGTTGCTGTGACCTGTAACGCCACGACACTCTACGCAGGGTGACAAAGTGAGACTCTGTCTCTAAAAAAAAAAAAAAAAAATTAGGTAGAGAGAAAAATGAAAAAGCAGAAAATAGGGCGGCGCCTGTGGCTCAGCGAGTAGGACACCAGCCCCATATATTGGCGGGTTCAAACCCGGCCTCTGCTGAACTGCAACAACAAAAAAATAGCTGGGCGTTGTGGTGGGCACCTGTAGTCCCAGCTACTCTGGAGGCCGAGGCAGGAGAATGGCCTAAGCCCAGGAGTTGGAGGTTGCTGTGGGCTGTGTGACACCACGGCACTCTCACGAGGGCGATAAAGAGAGACTCTGTCTCTACAAAAAAAAAACAAAAAAAAAACAGAAAACAATCAAATTGAGTCACAGTAAGGGTAAAAAGAGCAAGTAAAGAGGAACAGAAGAACAAGGGAAAGAAGGAACAGAAAAAGAGAAGAGATAGTTTATGGGGAAGACTAGCACATGACAGTACATATAAGGCCAAGGGAAAATTCCCTCTTGTCAAGGTTCATTGACAATTAACTGGCAAGACAGAGTAATAGGAGAAAAGGCATATAAATTGGGTGGTGCCTGTGGCTCAAGGAGTAGGGCGCCAGCCCCACATACCAGAGGTGGTGGGTTCAAACCTAGCCCTGGCCAAAAACTGAAAAAAAAAAAAAAAATTGTTAAAAGGCATATAACTTTATTAACATGCATGGAGGGAAAATCACAGAGTGATTTCCCTAAACTCCCAATGGGGTACAGAAGCTTATAAAACCTTTTTTATAGGGGAAGGAAGAGATGGGAGTGCAGATCATTTTTTGAAGGGCAGCAAATGATTATTAGAAAGGATAAATGGACCAGGGAGACAAAAATTAACTTGTAAATGCTTTTCTGTGGAATTTAATTAGCCCAAGAGGCAGGCATTAGTTAGTGAAGAAGTCCATGCAGGTGCAGTGAGCTCCTGTCTTCTTTTGTGCAACAGTGAGATATTGGTGAGGGGTTAGGAGGCAATTGTGTTTCTTTTAGTAAGAAGCCTTCTTGGTCTGGTAAGGACATTTCAGAGAATTGATCCCTGAGCTTAGGCGGTGAGAAACAAAACAAGGTTAGGAGCACCTTGATTCTGGGACTTATTCTTTTTTATTTTTATTTTTATTTATTTATTTATTTAGAGACAGAGCCTCAAGCTGTCACCCTGGATAGAGCGCTATGGCATCATAGCTCACAGCAACCTCCAACTCCTGGGCTCAAGCGAGTCTCCCGCCTCTGCCTCCCAAGCAGCTGGGACCACAGGTGCCCGCCACAACGCCCAGCCGTTTTTTTTTTTTGGTTGCAGCCGTCATTGTTGTTTGGCGGGCCCAGGCTGGATTCGAACCCGCCAGCTCAGGTGTACGTGGCTGGCGCCTTAGCCCCTTGAGCCACAGGCGCTGAGCCCTGGGACTTATTCTTGAGGTCTTGAATAGAAATTATACCTTGTCTCTTCTCAGACCACAATGCTATAAAGGTGGAACTCAATTCCAACAAAAACATTCATCTCCACACAAAGGCATGGAAATTAAACAACCTTGTGCTGAATGATAGTTGGGTTCAGGAAGAGATAATAGAGTAAACCGTGGCTCGGCGCCTGTGGCTCAGCGGGCTAAGGCGCCAGCCACGTACACCTGAGCTGGCGGTTTCGAATCCAGCCTGGGCTCGCCAAACAATGACGGCTGCAACCAAAAAATGGCCGGGCGTTGTGGCGGGTGCCTGTAGTCTCAGCTACTTGGGAGGCGGAGACAGGAGACTCGCTTGAGCCCAGGAATTGGAGGTTGCTGTGAGCTGTGATGCCACGACACTTTACCCAGGGTGACAGCTTGAGGCTCTGTCTCAAAAAAAAGAGTAAATCATTAAATTCCTCAAACATAACAACAATGAAGATGCAAGTTACCAAAACCTGTGGGATATACCAAAAGCAACCTAAGAGGAAAATTTATTACACTAGATGCCTACATTCAAAACCAGAAAATAAGTGCATAAACATACTCACAAACCATCTTATGGAATTAGAAAAAGAAGAACAATCTAACCCTAAACCCAATAGAAGAAAAGAAATAACCAAAATTAGGGTGGCGCCTGTGGCTCAGGGGGTGGGGCACCAGCCCCATATGCCAAGGGTGTTGGGTTTAAACCTGGCCCCAGCCTAACTGCACCACCACCAACAAAAAATAGCCAGGCATTGTGGCGGGCACCTGTGGTCCCAGATACTAGGGATGGTGAGGCAAGAGAATCATCTCAGCCCAGGAGGTGGAGGTTGCTGTGAGCTATGTGACGCCACAGCACTCTAGCGAGGGCGTTAAAGTGAAACTCTGTCTCAAATAAAAAAGAAAAAAGAAATAAAAAGAAATAACCAAAATTATATCAGAGATGAATGAAATTGGAAATAAAAAAATCATTTGGAAAATTAATGATACAAAAAGTTGTTGTTGTTTTTTCTTTTAATAAATAAAATAGATAAACCTTTAGCCAGGTGCAGTGGCTCACCCCTGTAATCCCAGCACTTGAGAGGCTGAGGCCTGTTGATTACCGGAGTTCATGAGTTTGAGACCAGTCTGAGCAAAAGCGAGACCCTGTCTCAAAAAAATGGCTGGGCATTGTGGTGGGTACCTATAGTCCCAGCAACTTGGGAGGCTGAGGCAAGAGAATCACTTAAGCCCAAGAGTATGAGGTTGCTGTGCCCTGTGATGCCATAGCAATCTACAGAGGTCAACAAAGTGAGACTCTGTCTCCAAAAGAAAAACATAGACCTTTGGCCAGACTAAGTAGAAACAGAAAAGTAAAATCTCTAGTGACCTCAGTCAGAAACAATAAAGGGAAAATAACAGATGCCACAGAGATACAAGAGATTATCTCTGAATGTAATAAGAAACTCTATGCCAAGAAATTTGACAATGTGGAGGAAATGGATCAATACTTGGAATCATACCCTCTCCTTAGACTTCCTCAAGAAGAAATAGATATCCTGAACAGACCAATTTCAAGCACTGAGATCAAAGAAACAATAAAAAAAAAAGCTCCCAACAGGCTTGGTGCCTGTGGCTCAAGCAGCTAAGGTACCAGCCACATACACCTGAGCTGGCAGGTTCAAATCCAGCCTGGGCCTGCCAAACAACAATGATGGCTACAACCCAAAAATGGCCGGGCATTGTGGCAGGCGCCCGTAGTCCCAGCTACTTGCGAGGCGGAGGCAGGAGACTCCCTTGAGTGCAGGAATTGGAGGTTGCTTTGAGCTGTGATGCTACAGCAATCTATCCAGGGTGACAGCTTGAGGCTCTGTCTCAAAAAAAAAAACTCCCAACAAAAAAATGTTCTGTTCTAGATGGCTTCACACCAGAATTCTATCAAACCTCCAAAGAAGAGCTTATACCCATGCTACAGAAATTATTCCAAAAAAGTGAGAAGGGAAGAATCTTCCCCAACACATTCTATGAAGCAAACATCACCCTAATACCAAAACCAGGAAAAGACCCAACTGAAAAGGAGAACTTCAGAGCAATTTCACTAATGAATACAGATGCAAAAATTCTCAATAAAATCCTAGCCAATAGATTACAGCTACACATTAAAAAAATCATTCATCATAATCAAGTAGGTTTCATCCTAAGGATGCAAGGCTGGTTTAACATTCGCGAGTCCAGGGCGGCACCTGTGAGTTAGTGGATAGGGCGCTGGCCCCATATACAGAGGGTAGATTGTTCAAACCCAGCCCCGGTCAAATTGCAACAACAACAAAAAAAGCCAGGAATTGTGGCGGGCACCTGTAGTCCCAGCTACATGGGAGGCTGAGGCAAGAGAAACGCTTAAGCCCAGGAGTTTGAGGTTGCTGTGAGCTGTGATGCCACAGCACTCTACAGAGGGCGATGAGACAAGACTCTGTCTCTACAAAAAAAAAAAAAAAAAAACCACAAAAACGTGGGTCTATAAAGATAATTCATCATATCAACAGAAGCAAAAACAAAGACATCTCAATAAATATGGAAAAAGCATTCAATAAAATTCAACATCCTTTTCTAATTAGAACTCTTTTTTTTTTCTTTTTTTGTAGAGACAGAGTCTCACTTTTTCGCCCTCGGTAGAGTGCCATGTATCACACAGCTCACAGCAACCTCCAATTCCTGGGCTTAGGCGATTCTGTTGCCTCAGCCTCCCGAGTAGCTGTGACTACAGGCGCCCGCCACAACGCCTGGCTATTTTTCTGTTTTTGTAGTTCGGCCAAGGCCGGGTATGAACCGGCCTCCTTCAGTAGATGGGGCTGGCGCCCTACTTGATGAGCCACAGGCACTGCCCTCTAATTAGAACTCTTAAGAACATATACATAGGTGGCACATTTCTTAAACTGATTGAAGCCATCTACAATAAATCCTAATATTATACTAATGTAGTAAAACTGAAAAACTAATATTATACTGAATGGAGTAAAACCAAAAGCTTTTCCACTCAGAACTAGAACCAGACAAGGTTGTCCTCTATTGCCACTACTATTCAACATAGTGGTGGAAGTTCTAGCCAATACAATCAGGCCAATACAATACAAAAAGACTCCTGGAAGTGATCAAAAAATACAGTAATGTCTCAGGATATAAAATCAACATCCACAATGTACACTGTTATGATTTAATAAAAAATAATAATAAATTAAAAAAATAAACAAACATTTTACACAAATCAGTAGCTTTTGTATATGCCAAAAATAGCCAAGATGAGAAGCCAATCAAAAACACAATTCCCGGCTTGGTGCCTGTGGCTCAGCCATGTACACCTGAGCTGGCGGGTTCGAATCCAGCCCAGACCTGCCAAACAACAATGATGGCTGCAACCAAAAAATGGCTGGGCGTTGTGGCGGGTGCCTGTAGTCTCAGCTACTTTGGAGGCAGAGGCAAGAGACTCGCTTGAGCCCAGGAATTGGAGGTTGCTGTGAGCTGTGATGACACTGCACTCTATCCAGGGTGACAGCTTGAGGCTGTCAAAAAAAAAAACAAACAAAGAACAGGCTCGGCGCCTGTGGCTCAATGGGCTAAGGCGCCAGCCACGTACACCTGAGCTGGTGGGTTTGAATCCAGCCCGGGCCTGCCAAACAACATGACAGCTGCAACCAAAAAATGGCCGGGTGTTATGGCAGGCACCTATAGTCCCAGCTACTTGGGAGGCAGAGGCAAGAGACTCACTTGAGCCCAGGAATTGGAGATTGCTGTGAGCTGTGATGCCACAGCACTCAATCCAGGGTGATAGCTTGAGGCTCTGTCTCAAAAAAAACCCAAAAACCCCACAATTCCCTTGGGTGGCACCTGTGGCTCATCGAGTAGGGCGCCGAAGGTGGTGAAGGTGGCGGATTCAAACCCGACCTTGGCCAAACAGCAAAACAGAAAAATAGCCAGGCGTTGTGGCGGGCGCCTGTAGTCCCAGCTAGTCAGGAGGCTGAGGCAAGAGAATCGCCTAGCCCAGGAATTGGAGGTTGCTGTGAGCTGTGTGACGCCACAGCACTCTACCAAGGGTGATAAAGTGAGACTCTGTCTCTA
>CAUYON010202572.1:0-14736 GCA_963573935.1 Arctocebus calabarensis
CGCCAGCCATGTACACGCTTCTGAGCTCGTGGGTTCTAATCCAGCCCCGGGCCCGCCAAACAACAATGACGGCTGCAAACAAAAAATGGCCGGGCGTCGTGGCGGGCACCTGTAGTCCCAGCTACTTGGGAGGCGGAGGCAGGGGACTCGCTTGAGCCCAGGAATTGGAGGTTGCTGTGAGCTGTGATGCCATGGCACTCTATCCAGGGTGACAGCTTGAGGCTCTGTCTCAAAAAAAAAAAATAAATAAATAAATAAAATAAAATAAAATAAAATAAAGATACGTTTAAAAAAAAAAAAAAAAGAAATTCCCACAATCTTCAACAGGTTATCTGAGTACATTAGACACTTTGCAGATTTAAATAAATTGAACATTTTCTGTTTCTTTTTTTTCTTTTTGAGACAGAGTCTCACTATGTAACCCTTGCTAAGTGCCCTAGCGTCACACCTCACAGCAACCTCAAACTCTTGGGCTTAAGCAATTCTCTTGCCTCAGCCTCCCAAGTAACTAGGACTACAGGCACCCACCACAATGCCTGACTATTTATTGTTGCAGCTGTCATTGCTGTCTAGCTGGCCTGGGCTGGATTTGAACCTGCACTTTCAGTGTGTGTGGCTGATGCTGTAACCACTGAGCTACTGGCGCTGAACCTGTTTCTTTTCTTTCTTTCTTTCTTTTTTTTTTTTTTTTCAGATAGAGTCTCACTCTGTCTCCCTGGCTAGAGTCCCATGGCATCAGAGCTCACAGCTGAGAAAACGTTGCTCAGGTACAGTGGCTGATACCTGTAATCCTAGCTCTCTGGAGGCCAGGGTAGGTGGATTGCTTGAGTCAGGAGTTTGAGACCAGCCTGAGCAAGAGTGAAACTCCATCTCTACTAAAAATAGAAAAATTAGCCAGGCATTGTGGTGAGTGACCATTGCCCCAACTACTGGGGAGGCTGAGGCAAGAGGATCACTTGAGCCCATGAGTTTGAGGTTGCTGTGAGCTATGCCATCACAGCACTCTACCAAGGGTGACAAAATAAGGACTCTGTCTCAAAATAAAAGGCTGGGCATGGTGAATCCTACCACTCTGGGAGCCTGAGGCAGGTGCATTGCCTGAGCTCACGGGTTTGAAACCAACCTGAGCAAAAGCAAGACCCAATCTCTACTAAAAATAGAAAAACTGGCTGGGTACCTGTAGCTCAGTGGTTAGGGTGCCAGCCACATAACATGGAGGCTGGCAGGTTCGAACTTGGCCCGGGCCTGCTAAACAACAATGACAACTGCAACAAAAAAAATAGCTGGCATTGTGTCAGGTGCCTGTAGTCCCAGCTACTCAGGAAGCTAAGGGAAGAGAATCACTTAAGCCCCAAAATTTGACGTTGCTGTGAACTGTGACACCATGGCACTCTACCAAGGATGACATAATGAGACTCGGTCTCAAAAAAATAAACAAATGAAAATAAATAAAATAAAAATAGAAAAACTGAGGCAAAAGGATTGCTTGAGCCTGAGTTGAAGGTTTCTGCGATCTATGATGTCATGCACTCTATCCAGGGTGACAGCTTGAAACTCTGTCACTGAACAAACAAACAAAAACAACAAAAAAACTAATGGGTGAACATTTGAAAACTAAAAGGATAGTTACAGTCCCAAAGCTTCACCCCACAAAATTCTTATTACAAAGGGAAAAAACTGGCAGTGCCTGTGGCTCAAGGAGTAGGGTGCTGGCCCCATATACTGGAGGTGGCGGGTTAAAACCCAGCCCCAGCCAAAAAAGAAAAAAACAGAGGGGAAAAAAATAATATATATATATATATTTTTTTTTTTTTTTTTTGAGCTACAGACTCACTTTGTCTCCCTTGGTAGGGTGCAGTGGCGTCACAGATCACAACAACTTCCAACTCTTGGGCTTAAGTGATTCTCTTGCCTCAGCCTCCCAAGTAGCTGGGACTACAGGCACCCGCCACAATGTCTGGCTATTTTTTGTAGTAGTTGCCACTGATGTTTTAGCTGGCTGGGGTCAGGTTTGAACCCACCACCCTCAGTATATGGGGCCAGTGCCCTACCCACTGAGCCACAGGTGCTGCCTAGGAAAAAAATAATTTTTAAAAATATTAATTCCTAAAAAAGAAAAAAAAATTAACTCTATTATGATAAAAACCTGGAAAATACCACTTCACACAAGTGATCCAAGTTAACACCAAATCAACATCGTATACCTCCTGATGTGATGCATTGAAAAAACACAATATGTGTAAAGTGCTTCCAGAATCAGTCACCTGAACTGAATCATCAGGAAACATCAGATAAACCTAAATTGAAGAATGTTCTATAAAATAACCATCCTTATATGCTTAAAAAAATGTCAATGTCAGACGGTGCCTGTGGCTCAGTGGGTAGGGTGCCGGACCCATATACTGAGGGCGGCAGGTTCCAACGTGGCCCCAGGCCAAACTTCAACAAAAAATAGCCTGGCGCCTATGGTCCCAACTACTCAGGAGGCTGAGGCAAGAGAATCACCTAAACCCAGGAGTTGAAGATTGCTGTGAGCTGTGATGCCACAGCACTCTACCGAGGGCGAAAAAGTGAAACTCGGTCTCTGAAAAAAAAAATGTCAATGTCATGAAACACAAAGACTAAGGAATTGTTCTAGATTAAGGACTAAGATATAGAAGAACTGAATGCAATGCACACCTAGGATTTTCTCCTGCCACAAAGGACAAATGGCTATATCCAATTAAGGTCTCCAAATTAGATAATGGTATTGTGTCGATGTTAATTTTCTAATTTTTTTTTTTTTTTTGAGACAGAGTCTCACTATGTCATCCTGGGTACAGTGCCATGGCGTCACAGCTCATAGCAACCTTCAACTCTTAGGCTTAAGCGATTCTCTTGCCTCAACCTCCCAAGTAGCTGGGACTACAGGTGCCCACCACAATGCTCGGCTATTTTTTGGTTGTAATTGTCAACTGTTGTTTGGCAGGCCTGGGCTGGATTTGAACCTACCAGCTCTGGTGTATGTGACTGATGCCCTAGCCACTGAGCTACAGGCACCAACCCAATGTTCTAATTTTTGACAATTGCCCTGAGGTTATATAAAATAATATCCTTAGTGTTAGGAAATAGACATTAAAGTATTCAAAGTAAAGGAGCATCATATCAATAACTTACTCTTAAATGATTCAGAAAAAAGATATATTTATGTAATATGTAAAGTCACACATAGAAAAAAATAAAGTAAATGTGGTAAAATGTTAACTTTTTATGGATCTGATTGAAGAGTTATGGAAATTACTTGTTATTATTCATGCTTTTCCATAAATCTGAAATAAAGTCAAACTGTAAAAAAGTTGGGGTGGGGTAAATAGTTTTAAAATATTTAAAAATATATTAACAGAGCAGGCCCGATGCCTATAGCTCAGAGACTAGGGCGCCAGCCACGTACACTGGAGCTGGTGGGTTTGAATCCAGCCCAGGCCTGCCAAATAACAATGACAACTACAACAACAAAATAGTTGGGTGTTGTGGTGGGCGCCTGTAGTTCCAGCTACTTGGCAGGCTGAGGAAGAGAATTGCTTAAGCCCAAGAGTTTGAGGTTGCTGTGAGCTGTACACCACCGCACTTTACCCAGGGCAACAGTTTGAGAAGTTCTCAAAAAAAAAAAAAAAAAAAAAAAAATTATATATATATATATCTTAACAGAGCAGACATCAAGTACCTTTCCAAAGTAAAGCAACAACTTCCTGAATGATGACCCCCCAAAGTGGTACAGCTAGCTGTATACAACTTTCAATTGTTTGCCTTTCCAAATTATTTTTTAAATATATGGTGTGTGTGGATAAAACACAATTTATTTACCCTTTTCTCTTTCTGTCATATATAAACATATCCCTGCTGAGCAGAAATAAACATAGTCTCTTTTTAGTTCCTGACATCAGAGATCCTCCAATACCTTTGGCAGTCCCTGTGTCCAAAGCTACAGAGCCCAAATCTTTCCGAAGTCGTTCCAGTTGTTCTTTCTGCTGTTGGCTCTGTGCACTAGCCTGTAAGTAGAAGAATGTCGTCATATTTAAAAAGGAGCCCAAAATGGATGCCATACTTCTCAGGGGAGAAAAGGAATTATGCAATTACTAGCTACTTAAACTTTGAGGCAGATAAAGGATAGTGACATGAGGACACAAACTCTGAATAGTGTGCACCCAGATTACAGCAGAAACTCAGACTTAATTAATGGATCCAGAAACACAAGAACGTCAAAAGAACCCTCCCGCAGACATAGCAGGAAAGCTCAGTAATAAAGAACCCAGTGTAGCCTATGGGAACAGGACTCTGGGATTATTTGGAGTAAGAGTTGTGAACCACTTCTCTATTCTGAAAACAGAATTCTACCACTAGCCTTTAAATTGACCTTGGGGTAGGGATGAAGGAGGGGCATAGAAGGACTCAGCACATATAACAAAAAAAAAATTCTCATTTTTAAAAATTCAAATATAAGGAGAAGAAAAATAAATAAGGGGCATTTCTGCATCCAAAGAACATATATACAAATTTAAATTAAGAATTTAAAGTATACACTAAAATTTTATTAGTCAATTATACCCAGTAAAGCTAGAAACTTTTTTTTTAATAAGATACAGTGGTAGCATTTATGCCATCAGGATTGAGGTTGTTTTTGTTTTGGGTTTTCTTTTTTCAAACAGACACAGGGTCTTATTCAATCACTCAGGCTAGAGTGTACTGGCACCATCATAGCTCACTGTAACCTCAACCTCCTGGGTTCAAGCCAACCTCCTGCCTTAGCAGTCCAAGTAGTTGGGACTCGAGATGCACTGGCAAGGATTTTTTTTTTCAATGACTCTAAAATATATGAACAGCTTCCTTTCTTACCAATGATTTCTTCAGACATTCATATTCAGGACGATATTCCCTGGAAAGAGAAACACTTCCTAAATTCCTCTGCTTAATAATCTATCCTGACCACTCCCTACCTCTATCACTTATTTCATCCTAAGATTCTGACAATAATGAAAGATCTTAATTCACTGAACGTTAGATATACTAAATCTTGGATAGTCACTGTGAGAGTCTACCCCCATAAAATTAAAAGCTAAGGTGAGCGCCTCCACCCTGAAACCAGGAGAGAAAAATTCAACTGAGGAGCTAGAAAGATTAACACTAGAAAGATGGAGAATGATGAACTCACTATTCATTTGAGATAAATGGCTATAATAAAGAAAAGAAGATAAGCCACTGAGCTCACAAAGTCCAATATATCATGATATGGTTTACCTAAGCAACAACAGTGAAAGGATACAGAAAAGAGTCTATCTTGAGGCTTGGAGGCTTTTTTTTCTGATTTGTTTTTTCAGGCAGGGTCTTCCTTTGTCACCTTGGATGCAGGGAAGGGGCATCATCATAGCTCACTGCAACCTTCAACTCCTGGGCTCAAGCAATCCCCCTGCTTTAGCACTTCCAGTAGCCGCGACTATAGGTACCCAACACTAGGTCTGGAGAATTTTTCCATTTTTTCATAGAGCTGGCTCTTGCTCAGGCTGGTCTTGAATTCCTGACCACACACTTTAGGATCACATCACTTCCTCCGGCCTTAGCCTTCCAAAGAGCTAGGGTTACAGGCATGAGCCACTGTGCCCAGCCTAGCCTGAGACTTTGATAACACCCTTATCTGATGAATCAAAATCAAAATCATGTGTCTGAAAACCAAAGTGTGGTTGTTATGATCTTGCAAACTATGAAGCCAATTTTATTTATTTATTTATTTTTTAGAGACAGAGTCTTATTTTATCGCCCTCGGTAGAGTGTTGTGGCGTCACAGCTCACAGCAACCTTCAGCTCTTGGACTTAGGCGATTCTCTTGCCTCAGCCTCCCATGTAGCTGGGACTACAGGCGCCCACCACAACACCTGGCTATTGTTTTTACAGTTTGGCTGGGGTCAAATCCACCACCCAGAATATGGGGCCAGCACCCTACTCACTGAGCCACAGGCACCGCCTACTAAATAGAGTTTATTGACAGGGAAAAACTTGGACAAGCATGATAAGTGAAAGAGAGGAAAGCAAAAGTGGGGAATAGGACCTCCAGCAGTGGAGGGGGAATCCAAGTGGACAGACCCCACACCTTTATATTTTAAAAAAGTTACTGGGGATTTGTTACTGCTAAGAGTGATCAGATCCAGCATATGTATAAGTAGCAAGACAGATATAATGCACACATGATGAAAACCTAAATGCTTTGCCTAGAAAAAGTGCTATCTTATTTGAATTGTGGGTTGCTAATAATGTCATCCATAGAATTTCCCTTTATCCTCACCTTTCATATTCTTCTGCAGCGCTGGTGACTTGCACAAAGAATTCATCTAAGCCGGTACCCAGAACTGCGGAGACACCCACGACCTGCCAAAAAGCATCATAAATGCCTTTAAGGAAACTAGTGTATATCTTTAAAAGGCATACATTATTTTTTTCAACTGTCATAAAATCTTCATTAAAAAGGTGTAGATACTTTGAGAAGTCTCTAGCAAAAAACTAAGCTACAACAGAACAAAACAGCACACTGAGTCAAAAGTCAAGGAAATAAGCCTATGGAAAATAAAAAATTGAAACATACAATTGTTAATAGGACCAAAAACGTACAGGACTTATTATGTACTCCCTAAAAAACCTAACTAACCACTTTCTGCTCTCTCATTGCATTTGCTTGGGCAATTAACATACTTCCTACAACTTGCACCTGCTTTAGCTTACATAAATCTGACCCTCTAAAAAAAGCTTACCTCTATCTAATAATGCACCCTCCAAAATCCCTATTATGATCTAACCCTTTACAACCATCAAGCCCAACGTCCAATCTTTCTTAAGGTACTCACCATATCATATCTTATGTTTCTATTCTGTGTATAGACTTGTATCCTAAGTAGACCATAAATTCTCTTGTTTGTCTTGTAAACTCCACAGAGTTTTTTCTTATTATTTTTATTTTTTTTAGAGACAGAGTCTTGCTATGTCACCCAGAAAGGAGTACAGTGAAGCAATCATAGTTCACTGCAGTCTACAACTCCTGTATTAAAGTGATCTTCTCACATCATCCCCCCGTAGTTAAGACCTTGGGCACACACTCGGTTAATTTTTAAATGTTTTTGTGAGACAAGGGTATTGCCATATTTCCCAGATTGGTCTTGAATTCTGGGCTCAAGTAATCCTCCAACTCTAGTTTCTCAAAAGTGCTGGGATTGGGCGGCGCCTGTTGCTCAACGGAGTAGGACGCTGGCCCCATATGTCAGAGGTAGCCAATTCAAACACAGCCCCAGCCAAAAATTGCAAAAAAAAAAAAAGTGCTGGGATTACAGGTGTAAGCCATAGTGCCTAGCCAACACAGTTTTCAATAAGCAATGCTTTACAAGCTACTTTTTTTTTTTTTTTGAGACAAAGCCTCAAGCTGTTGCCCTGGGTAGAGTGTTGTGGCATCACAGCTCACAGCAACCTCTAACTCCTGGGCTTAAGCAATTCTCTTGCTTCAGCCTCCCAAATAGCTGAGACTACAGATGCCGGCCACCCAGCTATATTTAGGTTGTAGTTGTCATTGTTGTTTGGCAGGCCTGAGCTGGATTCGAACCCGCCAGCTCTGGGAGTATGTGGCTGACACCTTAGCCGCTTGAGTTATAGGCACCAAGCCTTCAAGTTACTTTTTAGAAGGTAATGAACCTCCTTTCTAATCTAGGTTCAAAAGCAATCTTTGGGGTTAAAAGGTTATCTGGAGAGGATGTCACAGTGAACAGGAGAGAAAATTTACCCTGAGTGAGCTATAAAACTCATCTAACACCAGGCTCATTGAACGGGTCAGGTTACTGACGTATGTAGTCTCTTGGTTCAAGACATCTTGGAAAGCCTCAAAATCTTGCATCCATTCCACTGCAAAGCTGTGATCAATGATGTCAGTCTGTATCAAAGAGAAGCCAACTATCAGTAACCAGAGATGAGGTTGGACACTAAACAATGGCAAAATGTATCTTTTAATTAAGTGGAGACAGCAAAGAGCATGCATATATTGTCTTTCTCTGCTTCCCCCATTTCCTCCCTCATTGCAACAAGCCACAAGAACCAAGTTTGCTGTGTAGTATATATAATTAAATGAGGATGTCTTCTCTTGGTCAAAACAGACCTTTCACTATCCACTACCAAATAACCAAGACCACAGTGGATGCATCTGCCAGGCTCTGAAGTAAGCAGTCCCCTGCATTGTAGACATCAATCAACAATAGGAAGTTTTGCTTTTTATTTTTGGAGACAGAGTCTCACTTTGTCACCCTTGGTAGGGTGCCATGGCATCATAGCTCACAGTAACCTCAAATTCTTGGACTCAAGTGGTCCTCTTGCCTCAGATGAACTACAGGTGGTAGCCACAATGCCTAGCTATTTTTAGAAAAAAGGTCTCGTTCTGGCTCAGAGTGGTCTAGAAACTGTGAGCTCAGGCAATCCACAGACCTCAGCCTCTCAGAGCACTAAGATTACAGGCGTGAGCCACAATGCCTGGCCTGTTTTATTTTTAATTGCCACTTCCAATAGACTGGATGTCCCTCCTCTATTCACACAGCCTTGATTCTGAGGGAAACCTGCACACCGTGGTTAAGGGGCTATTCTATCTGACCTACAATGACTTTGGATGAGACTCAGGAATAAAAATTCAATCAATTTGAATTCATTTCCCAAAACTGTCTATGACCTTATCTGTGTAAAGGCTGAATTTGCTATCTAGCATCTGAGATAATCCTTCTCACTCACCCAAACTTTCCAACAACCACAAGGTTCTGATGAAAAGTACTGAATCACAACATAAAGGATCCACTTACTTTATTCATGACCACAATGAAAGGCAGTTTGGTTTTGTACAAGATGCTGAAAATAAAAAAAATTGAGATGTTATTAGTAAAAGCACTTAAGCTCTTGCTTACCCTGTGTCAGTGTGTTGGGGCTAACTAAAGGAAACGAGAATGAGTTCAGAATCTACAAAGCAGTTATCCATTTTACATGGCAATCACATATTCTCTTCTCCCAAGAAGAAAATGGGAGAAGCAAATCAGATAACACACACACATATTCACTCTAACTTAAGGTAATACTGCTTTGATATTGATCCTGGTTATTATTGTTTTTCACTAAATAATAACCTTTTTCTCAAAGGAGGAAAAAAAGCATTTAGTATTTAGAGCAGCTTTATTTATTTATTTATATTTTTGAGATAGTCTCACTTTGTCACCCTCGGTAGAATGCCATGGATCGTGGCTCATAGCAACCTCAAACTTTTGAGCTCCAGTGATTCTCTTGCCTTAGCCTCCTGAGTAGCTGGGACTAGAGGCGCCTGCCACAACGCCTGGCTATTTTTTAAGACAAAGTCTCACTCTGGCTCAGACTGGTCTTAAACTTGTGAGCTCAGGGAATCCACCCGCCTTGGCCTCCCAGAATGCTAGGATTATAGGCGTGAGCCACCTCACCTGGCCGATAAGGCAGATTTTTGAAGGCAGGATTGGTACTCCAACCCCCACATCATTTAAGAGTTATCTTCGTGTATACACTGTAAAATGACTACTATAATCAAGCCAACAAAATAATTATCTTCTAAACAACTGACATAAAAATGACATAATGCTGTTAGTCACATTTCTATTTAGATCAAGATTTCTTGTGTCCAACAAGAAGACACATCTGGGCTCAGCACCTGTAGATCAAACAGCTAAGGCATCAGTCACATATGCTGGAGCTGGCAGGTTTGAATCCAGTTCAGCCTCCCAAAAACAATGATAACTACAACCAAAAAATGGCTGGGTGTTGTGGTGGGTGCCTGTAGTCCCAGCTACTTGGGAGGCAGACACAGGAGCCTCATTTGAGCCCAGGAATTGGAGGTTGCTGTGAGCTGTGATATACAGCACTCTATCCAAGGTGACAGCTTAAGGCTCTGTCTCAAAAAAAAAAGTCTGTCACATATATTGATTTGTATATGCTGAACCATCCTTGTATCCCTGCGACAAAAACCCACTTGATCACGGTAAATTATTGTTTAATGTGCTGTTGGATTTGGTTTGCTTAGTTTTTTTTTGAGGAATTTTGCATCTATGTTCATCAGAGATACTAGTGTTTGGTTTTCTTTTCCTTATTTTCTTTCTCTTTCTTTCTATCTTTTTTTTTTTTTTCATGTTCTCCTGGCTTGCTATTAGGGTGATACTGGTTTAATAGAATGAGTTAGGGAAAATTCCCTCCTGATCATTTTTTGGAACCGTTTCAGTAGAATTGGCACCAGTTCTTCTTTGTATGTCTGGTAGAATCTGGTTGTGAATCCATCTGGTCCTGAGTTTTCTTAGTTGGGAGAATTCTTATTACTGATTTAATCTCACTATTCATTATCGGTCTATTCACAATTTTTTTTTTCTGGTCAAATCTTGGGAGGTTGTATGTGTTCATCCATTTCCTTCAGGTTTTCTAGTCTGTGAGCATGTAGTTGTTCATAATAGTCTTTGATAATCTTTTGTATTTCTGTGGTATAAGTTGTAATATTTTTCATTTCTGATTGTGTTTGTTTGGATCTTTACTTGATTAGTCACTAGTAGTTTATCAATTTTGTTTATCTTTTTGAAAAACAAAATTCACTTCATTGGCCCTTTGTGTATGTACGTACGTATGTGTGTACATATATGTGTATATATATGTATATTATAGATATAAAGAGAGAAATATATATAAACTATATATAAATATATATAAACCATATATATATTTGTCTCTGTTTTACTTAATTCTGCTCTAATCTTTGTATTTCTTCTGCTAAGTCTGAGTTTGGTTTGTTATTTTTTTTTTTAGTTACTTTCATGAGGTGCACATTTAGATTGTTAATTTGCAAATTTTGTACTTTTTTGACATAGGCATTTAATACTGTAAACTTCCCTCTTTGCACTGCTTATATTGTATTCCATAGGTTTTCATATATATTTTTATTTTTATTCATTTTAATTTTTTAAATTTCTACCCTGATTTCTTTGCTGACTGAGTGATCATTCAAGAGCATGTTTAATTTCTATGTTTTTATGTAGTTTCTGAAATTCCTCTTTGTACTGACTTCTAGTTTTATTCCTCTGTGGTCTGAGAACATGCTTGATATGATTTTTATTTTATTAAATTTATGACTTGTTTTGTGGCCTAAAATATGATCTATTGTGCAGGATGTTCTATGTATTGATGAAAATAATGTATATTCTGTATTTGTTGAGTGGATATTCTATAAATGTCTGTAAAGCCCTTTGGTTTATAGTCCTATTCAAGTCCAACGTTTATTTCTTGGTTTTCTATCTTGATAAACTGTCTAGTACTGTGAGTGGGGTATTAAAGTTCCCCACAATTATTGTATTGCTGTTCATTTCCTTCTTGAGGCCTAATTATATTTAAGTGAACCTGGGTGCTCTGATGCTGTGTGGATACATATTTAGAATTTTTATATTCTATTGCTGAACTGATACCTTTATTATAATATCATGACCTTTTTATTATGGTTTTTGATTTAGAGTTGGTTTTATCTGACATAAGCATAACCTCTCCTACTTGCTTTGGTTTCCATTTGCATCAAATATTTTTTTACACTTCTTTATTTTTTGGTCTGTATGTATCATTATGGGCAAGGTAATTTTCCGGTAAGAAATACATAGTTGGATCATGTTTTTATAACCATTCTGCCAACCTGTATCTTTTAAGTGGAGCATTTAATACACTTATATTTCAAATTAATATTGATATATGAGGTTTCATTCTTGTCATGTTGTTAATTGATTTCTACTTATTTTATATTTTTTGTTTCTTTTTCCCTTTTTATCTCTGGTTTGCTGAACTTTTGTCACATGTTGCCATTCAAATCCTTTCTCTTCCTTCTATGTGTGATTGTTTTATAAAACCTGTGTGTTTTATATTTATGTGTGTTTTCATTATGGTGAATATTGACCTTTAGTTTTCATGTTTAAACCTTCTGATGTATTTCCTCTAGGGCTGATCTAGGGATGATAAATTCTCTTTGGCATTTGCTTATCAGGGAAAGACTTTATTTCTCTTTTATTTTTGAAGATTACTCTGACATGATATAAAATTCTTGGCTGATAGTTTTTTTCTTTCAGCATTTTAAAATGCCATCACATTATTTTCTAGCTTATCGGGTTTCTGTTGAGAGGTGCATTGTTAGTCTGGTTGGATTTCCTTTATATGTGACTAGATTGTTTTCTCTTAATAATTTTAAAATTCTCTCACTTCAAATTTAGTCATTCTGATTATAATGTGCCATTGTGAAGTCCTTTTCTCTTAATAATTTAAAAATTCTCTCATTTCGAATTTAGTCATTCTGATTATAATATGCCATGGTGAAGTCAATTCTGCAATGTAGTTCCTTGGGTATCATTGAGCCTTCTCTACCTGAATGTTTCACTCTCTTGGTGGCTCTGGGAAGTTTTCATTGATTATTTCATTAAATAGGTTTTTCTGAACTTTATTTATCTTCTCCCTCAGGAATACCAATAATTCATAAGTTCTATAACTTTATGAAGTTTCAGATACTTGAAGGCTTTGCTCATTCTTTCTTATTCTTTTCTTATTTTTCTATGAATGGAGTACTTCAGCAGACCTGCCTTCAAGTTCTGCGATTCTTATTATGCTTAGTATAATCTATTTTTGAAGATTTTGAAAGTGTTTTTGTGTTTCCTTCAATAAATTTTCCAGCTCCAGAATCTGAATCTGATTTTTTTAATGATAGCTATCTGCTTGGTAAATTTAGCATTTATATGATGAATTCCTTTTCTGAATTCTTTGAATTAGTTCAATTTCATCAAGCTTCTTTAGAATCAGCATTTAAAATATGTATCTGGCATTATGATGAATTCTGTTTAAAGGGTTTTTTTTGCTGGGTCATTGTTGTGGTTCTTTGGTGGTATTGCAGTTTCTCACTTTTTCATCTTTCCCATGTACTTCCTTGTTATCTACACATCTGATGTAGCAGCCATTTATTATGATTTTTTTAAAAATTGATTTTGAAGGGGAGAATTTTTTTCTTGAAGATGTTTTTATATATTATTTGTTTGAGATGGCAGTGAAGCAACTACTCTGACTCCAGAATTTGAGCTGACAGGGAGAGAATCATAAAGCATGAGAGTCAGGACTTTCTAGGCCTTCAGACTCCTCACCTCTTGCCCTGTCATTATCTTTTTGGCATGTGGGGATAGTAAAGGGAATGCCCTTGGTTGCATCAGGAGGGATATTGGAAGTCATTTCATCTAAAATCTGCTTCTAGCAAAAATTTTAAGGCATTTATTCAAAATGACCACAATCATTGAGCCCAGGTTGTACTCTCCAGGTATTGAGGGTTCCTCAATTTTCTCTTACTGCTGTGGCTCTGGTGGAATGTGGCTGTGACGAAGTTCACAGCAGCCAAAGGCAGCATTTCAGGAAGTAAATTTCTGCAAGAGAGCCTGGCTAGTTTCCCTTTCAGGGGAGATGATAATCAGATACCCAGGGCCATTACAGAGCGCTCTTAGCAGAGTGGATGCTGGTTTTTAATTGAGCCCTCTCCTCAGGCCCCTTTCCACATCTTGCCTTCTCTGCAAACAACTGCCAGATTGACTGCACACTAAGGTCCTCCATGACAAAGTCTCATCCCTGGATGGTAATTATTTCCTAACAGGTTGAAGTAACTATACAGTCATTTGTATCTGGGGATAAAAATCCTGGACTATTTTCAGTACCTTTCTTTCTCTTCCTATAATTGTCATATTCTTTGATGAACCTTGAAACACTCAATTTCTTGACCTCTGTCTCAAAGATCCTGGCATTCAGTGCCCCAAAAGGCAGTGTAAACGTCTTAAGAATGAAAGGTGGAATTCTGGTGAACACTTCCATTCATCTAAATATTCTGCTGTTAAGCTGTAGCACTGCTGTTACATTTTCCTTCAGCTTAGATTCTTTTTACTGAATCCATGTAGCCTATGGTCAATTTCAAAGTTTCAGTTAACTGGTATGTTTGGGAAGGTAAATAATCAAAGTCCCCAAATAAATTAAAAAAGGTAAAAATCTAGGATGAGTTCAGCAACCTGAGAATTTGTTTGTAAGTTGAAAATACACTAGCAATGTATAGACAACTCACCTATTCGTATCTGGAAGGCTGAAGTACTATAATCTTTCCTTCAGTGTTTTTCTCCCATTTTCCATCTTTGCATACGTTCAGTGTCTAGTTCAAATCATTGCACAAAAACAGGACCTAGGTAGTGTCCCCTAGCTGAGAATGGATGAATGGATTAATGAACAAACAAACTCTCTGGAATGTTTTCCAGAGCCAGACTATATGAGATCTGTTTAGATCTCTTAATAAAAACCATTCTTATATTTAACTCAAATAATCTTGGCTACTTCTCTTGTCCTTCTGCAAATACATAAGAAAATTTTAAATGGCTAATAGGGGTTAGAAATGTTTACCCTACCTGTCAGAAAGCCTCTGGAAGGCATCATTATTTTATAACATAAGTTAGGTTTGTTCTGTAAGGCATGGAATCATGCAATATTTTTAAAACAATTTTTTTTTCAATTAACATATGTTTTATTATTCTTCATTACATTATTTCCCCTCACCCCCCAGTGGTAAGACAGAATCTATTCACAGAAAAGAATACAGAAAACACTAAAGCTCCTGGTAGAGGGAGAGAACTCTAGTGGGGAGAGAGA
>CAUYON010202573.1:0-14917 GCA_963573935.1 Arctocebus calabarensis
CCCCACTATACCCTGGGTGACTGCTTGCGGCTCTGTCTCAAAAAAAAAAAAAAAAAAAAAAAAACGGTGGGTGTTGTGGTGGGTGCCTGTAGTCCCAGCTACTTGGGAGGCGGAGGCAGGAGACTCACTTGAGCCCAGGAGTTGGAGGTTGCTGTGAGCTACCCAGGGTGACAGCTTGAGGCTCTGTCTCAAAAAAAAAAAAAAAAGATGGTGGCTGGGAGTGAGACACAGAGGTCTTCGTGTGTTTTAGTTATCTATTGCTATGTCGCAAAAATAATTTAACCTTTTGTGGCTTAAGACAGCAAATATGTCTTACATCAGTGTCTCTGAGGCTTAGGAATCTGGGAGTGGCTTGGCGAGGTGGTTTTGGCTCAGGGTTGGTGAGGGCTGGAGGATTGGCTTCCCAGATGGCCCACTCACATGAGATGACTGTTGGTGAAAGGCCTCATTTTTTTGCCAAAAGGGCCTGGCCACAGGGCTCCTTGAGCATTCTCATGACATGGCAGCTGGCTTCCTCCCAGAGCATGTGACCTAAGAGAGGGAGCATGAGGAGACCAAGATGGAAGTCACAGTATCTTTTTTTTTTTTTGAGACAGAGCCTCAAGCTGTCACCCTGGATAGAGTGCCGTGGCATCACAGCTCACAGCAGCCTCCAATTCCTGGGCTCAAGTGAGTCTCATGCCTCTGTCTCCCAAGTAGCTGGGACTATAGGTGCCCGCCACAACGCCCGGCCATGTTTTGGTTGCAGCTGTCATTGTTGTTTGGTGGGCCTGGCTGGATTCGAACCCGCCAGCTCAGGTGTACGTGGCCGGCACCTTAGCCTATTGAGCCACAGGCACGGAGCCTGCAGGTGTATTTTTAAAGCCACCACACTGGAGGAGGACTGGGGAGCTGCTTCAGAAGCTGGACTCTGCCTCTTATCAGGCTCTGAGCTGTGGTCTTTGAAGACTCCTACACTTCTTTTCATTATATTCAAATAACAGTTTGAGCTGACTTCGATTGTATGGTGAAGTGCCTCAAGTGTACAGATCCTCACTACTTGGATCAATAGCTAGAGTATTGCCATCACCCCAGAAGGAGCCTCTTTCCAGACAGTACCCCCTCGAGCTAATTAGTCTTCTATCTGTTCATTTTGTCTCTTCTTGAGTTTCATATAATCAGAAGCATACTGTGTCTGACTCCTTTTATTCATTATCTGTGCACTTTGTCCATGTTATTGGGTGCGGCAACAGTTTACCTTTTAAAAGACTATATAGGCCGGGTGCAGTGGTTCATGCCTATAATCCTGGTACTCTGGAAGGCTGAGGTGGGTGGATTGCTTGAGCTCAGTTTGAGATGACCCTGAGCGAGAGCAAGACCCCATCTTTACAAAAAATAGAAAAACTATCTGGGCATTGTGTCGGGCACCAGTAGTCCCCCCTACTTGGGAGGCTGAGGCAAGAGGATCTTTTGAGCCCAAGAGTTTGAGGTTGCTGTGAGCTATGACTCCATGACACTTTACCCAGAGCAACCAGTTAAGACTCTGTCTCAAAACAAATAAATAAATAAAAAGAAAAAGAATAAAATGACTGTATAGTATGCTATAGATACTATATGAAAGACATGTGCTCTCATTTCTCTCAGGCATATACCTAGATCAGCCTCCAAAGACTTGTCTGTCTGAGATGATCCTCTCTCAAAAC
Source organism: Arctocebus calabarensis (assembly GCA_963573935.1). NCBI lineage: Eukaryota > Metazoa > Chordata > Mammalia > Primates > Lorisidae > Arctocebus > Arctocebus calabarensis. Next base: position 1,683 of record CAUYON010202573.1, read on the forward strand.
CTGGCACACAGTAACCATACTCACAAGAGACTAATGTATAGGTCTGCAGGGTGATATCCAGTTCACAGTGGGGAAATATAGTAACAGTGAGTGCGACAACTTAAGTGTGCCTAGCCTGGCTTTTCTCTCCCTATGGAAGACAAATGCTAGTCTTTGAATTGCTCTGACAGAGCCTGTGTTCTTATCTGGGCTTGTTGAATGACTTTGGAATCTAATCCAACTGTCCTGGGCAGGGCAGTCAAGCTTCCTTGCTTAGGAAGGAATTGGACCATCCACCAAGGACCTTGAACAGCTGCCCAGTATTTTGTTCTCTGTGCAGTGTTGAGTACTTGCTCTGGGCCTCAGCCCACAGCCCAGCTTATCACTGGGACAGATTAGGGACAAGTTCAGCCTCACCCTGGATGCTCCTGTTCTTTCCCCCCAAACTGCCCATTTTTGTGGACCTGTTCTCCTTCTAGGTAAGTAAGTACCATCAAGCTGGATATTCCTGGCTAGGAGACATTCAGTTTTTTGAAGAAACTTCTGGCTTCACTGGCCAGTGGTTAATTTCACTAATTTAATTCACTAAGTCCTAGGGTGCTTCATTGTGCCCCAGGTGATGCCTTTTCTTTCCTTTCCATTTTTTCTTTTTTTTTGAGACAGAGCCTCAAGCTGCCACCCTGAATAGAATGCCATGGCATCACAGCTCACAGCAACCTCCAATTCCTGGGCTTAAGCAATTCTCTTGCCTCAGCCTCCCAAGTAGCTGGGACTACAGGCACCTGCCACATCACCTGGCTATTTTTTGATTGTAATTGTCTTGTTGTTTGGCAGGCCCAGGCTCGACTCGAACCTGCTAGCTCTGGTGTATGTGGCTGGCATCTTAGCCACTTAAGCTACAGGTGCTGAGCCAATGCCTTTTCTTTTTTATTTATTTGTTTTTTTTTAGAGACAGAGTCTCACTTTGTCGCCCTTGGTAGAGTGCCATGGCTTCATGGCTCACAATAACCTCCAGCTCCTGGGCTTAGGCAATTCTCTTGTCTCAGCCTCCCAAGTAACTGGGACTACAGGTGCCCACCACAACACCCAGCTATTTTTTTGTTGCAGTTCGGCCAGGGCCAGGTTTGAACCCACCACCCTTGGTATTTGGGGCCGGCGCCCTACTCACTGAGCCACAGGCACCGCCCAGAGCCAATGCCTTTTCATGAGAAGATTGTGGACACAGCTGCATTATAAAGGCAGTTGGACTTAAGTTTAAGCTCTGGGGGCATCTGAGACTGTGTCACCACAGGAGGGGTTTGGCCCTGCATCCTTGTTCTAACCCACACCGCACTAAAAAGAATGACATCTGTGTCATTAGGCACAGGCTAGCACCAGTGCTACTGCTTCCACACGCCCTGAGCCTCAGTTTACTCATCTGTAAAATGGGATCAATGACACCTGCTTGGAGGTTGTCCTAGAATCACACTAGAAACCATTTTGGGCTGGACGCAGTGGCTCACACCTATAATCCTGGCACTTCGGGAGACCAAGGTGGACTTAAGAGACCAACCTGGATAACATAGTGAGACCCTGTACCTATAAAAAAATGGGAAAATTAGGCCAGGTACAGTGGTTCACTCATGCCTGAAATCCTAGCACTTTGGGGGACTGAAGCAGAAGGATCACTTGAGGTCAGGAGTTCAAGACCAACCTGAGCAAAAGTGAGACCCTATCTCTACTAAAATTAGAAAAAAAAAATTAACCAGGTGTTGTGGGTCTGTAGTCCCAGCTACTTGGGAAGTTGAGGTGTGAGGATCCTTTGAGCCTAAGAATTTGAGGATGCCATCAGCTATGATGACACCACAGCACTCTACCCCAGGGCAACAGAGCAAGACTTTGTCTCAAAAAATGAAAAGAAAGAAAGAAACCATTTTATATGCCACGGCCCCCAGAAGGTCTTAGTGGCCCCCTTTCCTTGCCGTCTCTCAGGTCTTTCTCCTCTCTTTGCTCTGTGCTAGCCATGGAGACATTGGGCTTTTTTTTTTTTTTTGGAGACAGAGCCTCAAGCTGTCACCCTGGATAGAGTGCCGTGGCATCACAGTTCACAACAACCTCCAATTCCTGGGTTCAAGCAAGTCTCCTGCCTCTGCCTCCCAAGTAGCTGGGACTATAGGCGCCCACCAAATGCCTGGCCATTTTTTTGTTGTTGTTGTTTGCAGGCATCATTGTTGTTTGGCAGGCCCAGGCTGGATTCGAACCTGCCAGCTCAGGTGTACATGGCTGGCGCCTTAGCCACTTGAGCCACAGGCGCCGAACCAACACTGGGCTTTTGTAGACTTGTAATAAGTGCTGGAGCCCTGACCCTTCGTTCTCTGAGCCACGTTTCCTCTCTCTAGTGGAGTAAGACAGCACTCCAGCACTCCGGACTCAGTGTTCTCTAGGCAGGGGCGAGGACTAACTTTGGCTTTTGTGGGATTGCATCTAGAGTGGATGATTACCTGATTTGACTACTGAACAGGGAAAATTTCCTGGTGCACCTGGGAATGGGTGTGTGTGTCTTCTTCCACCTGTCTTCTGGGGACATACCCTTGGCATGTCTCAGTGTGGGCAGAGGCGAGAAGGCCTGGGGAGAGGAGAAAAGCTCTGAGGTTCCTTGTGCCCTGTTCTCCTCATCGTTTGTGCATGGACTTTGATGAGACCCTGCTCTTGGGGGACCACGAATGTAGGTGATTAATGCCTCTGACACCAAGTCTAAGTGCCACCGTATTCCAGGAGCCCAGCCTTTATCAGCCCTGTCCACCTGGCATTCTCCAAAAGAGGAGCTCTGCCTGGTACCCCAGCCTGCCCTCACCTCTCTGAACACCATCCTGCAAAGTGCCATAAAGACACTTCTTAAAACACATCATTGAATTCCCATTTGCCTGCTGCACTTTATGTTTCTGGCGGAGCCTGTTTCCTCCTGCCCAGCTTCTGTGCCCGGGAGCTGCTGGAAGCTTAGTCTGGGGTCAGGCCTCTCCATCAAAATTTACTGTGAACATCTTTTTACAACACCTGTCTCACCGAGCTGTGAAATACTCTCGCCTCTCCAAATATGAAAGAAAATGAAAATGCATGTTTTACATCATTTATTAAAAAAAATAAAAATCATTTGCGCTTTAAGTCTGCATCTGTCCTTCTTGAAGAAGGAGGTGGTAAATGTTACCAATGCATGAGGTATATAAGCTGGCCCACAGTCTCCGCTGCTGCTGCTGCTGCTTCCAGCAATGAGGAGGGGCCTAAAGTGAGGATCCTCACAACATAGGAATCAGAGGTGATGGACATGGCATTCGGTGCCTCGGGGCTGGTGGGGAATCACAGTTGACTTTTTCTTCCCCCATAAATCAGAGACCAGTGTGTAGCTCTTCATGAGTGAGCCAGGCTGTAACCTCCTGGAGGTTTGCACTTGGGCACTGCAGACTGGAAGGGACAGGCTGACAGATGTCCCGAAGGTCAGCCCCCAGCTTGCTGGTGGCAGAGCCAAGATGCTGTCTCTGGGGAGCGGAGACATATTTTGGACTTTGCCAGAGAGGGAGGCTGTGAGGGCTGTGGGTCACTCAGACCAGGCTGGTCACATTATTGGGGAGACAGTGCTGGAGTGAGCCCAGGGTTGGGACCCACCCCAGATCCCTTTCACTTGCATGTGACCAAGGGAAGGTCGCTCTGGCTCCTCTGTAAAGGAAGGTGGTGGCATCTGCCAGATGGTATCTGCTAGGGAGCTGAGGTGTGCCTGGGCACCTGGACTAGTTCCTTGGGGTGCTCCAGGCCTGCCCTGCTGGAGAAACTTGACCCACGTGAGGCTGTCTGGCTCAGTCTGTGTCTTGACTTTCTGGCTATGAGGCCAGCTGGCTGGGAGCGCCCACACTCAGGCATGCCAAGACCTCAGAGGGGGGATGTCTCTGGTCCCAATTGTGTAAGATGAAGATACGGGACCCCAGATAATTAAAAAATCTCCTCCACCTGCTGGGCCCCCCAAGTTGGGAAAAAATATTTCTCCCCCCGATTTTGTCTTGTTTGCTTTCTTCTTATTTTGGGTCTTATTTTGCTCTCAGGAAGGGGAGGGTAGGTGTGATGCACTTTACAGCTGACGGCCACCTGCTTGACCCTCACAGCAAGCCTGGATGCCAGGGAGGGCCTGCTTGTCCCTATTCTAGGTGAGAAAACTGAGGCTCAGGGAAAACTGACCAGGAGCATGATGTTGGGGGGTCATGAGCCCAAACCTAGGGGACCTGGAACAGAAGAGGAATGAAACCACAGCAGCAGCAACCTGAGTCTGACCAGCTCTATGCAGGCCCCTCCATTCCTCAGAAGGAAGACAACCCCAGGAGGCTGCCATGGCCCCTTTGCTCTCCAGCCCAGCTGTTCTCTTTTTCCATCATTTCTCCACCCAAATGCTCTCTCTTACCTTGGGGACCTTTGTACATTCCTCCACCCAAATGCTCTTTCTTACCTTGGGGACCTTGGGTACATGCTGTTCTCTCTGTCCAAAGATGCCATTCTCTTAGCAAACTTGCCCTCAGCCTTTGGTCTCAGCTCACTCCTGGATTCATCCCGCAGCCACCCATGAGTACTCATACACACCATGCCACGTGCTGTGCGGGGGAGGAAAGCAGTGCAGTGATAAACACCCTGTATGAATCCCTGTGTGGAATTTGCGGGCCAAGACGGCCAAGGTCAAGAGAGGGACAAATGTAAACAATTATCTCTGCAGGAAGCATGACAGGTCAGGGAGGAGGCTACTCTGGGTAGAGAGGAGGGAAGAGTGGCAGGGGTTAGGAAACAGCCTGGCTGTTCGGGGAGATGAAAGGTGAGTGGCTTGGTGTGCTTGGAGGGGGTGTAACAAGGAAGATATCACAGAAAGAGGCAGGGCGAGAGGTAGGGACCTGTCATATTGGCCAGATTTATGGGCTGTGGTAAGGACCTGAACTTTGAATTAGGGCTTAAGCAGGAGGGATAGCCTATGATTTATATTCCTGGGACCCCTGGGCTGCCACTGGAGGGCAGATGGGGGTGAGCTGGACACAGGAAATCAGCTGGGAGATGGGAGCCTCTAGAAGGGCCCAGGAAGCAATGAGGGAGGCTTGGTTTCTGGGGTACTGTGGGAATGAATCCAGCAGGCCTGCAGCTGGGCAGGACATGGGGAGGAAGAGAAGGAAAGGGAAGGAGCCCTGGGTGAAAAAGCCACGTTTGAGGGAAGGAGAGATGGGTGGACTTTGAGGGGTGACAGAAGGCAGGGGCTGTGCAGGGAGGTTCAAAGGGAGAGGAGGGACTGGGCCTGGGGAAGGAGTAGGTTGAAGGAAGAGGCCAGGCCTATCACAAGGAGGACAGGAGGGGCTGCTGCATCCAGTCTGGTGTGGTGACCTTGGCTTTGATCTTGGTGGGAGGCAAGGACCCAGACTGAGAGGGCTAAGAGAGGTGTGAGAGACCGGAGTATAGACAGCACAGGAGGAGCAGAGAAGGGCGTGGAATGTGGGGGTCAAGGGAAGGGATGGGGGCCACTAGAGGCAGTTGAAGGCAGACAGGATGGCCTGCCTCGGGCAAGGGACTTGCATGGTACCTGCAGCAAAAAGCCCTCCGTGAGTTGTTCTGGCAGTGGCCTCAGCTGCAAGAAGGACCTTCATGCCCGGTGACCTGAGGGAGGGAGGATGAGTGGGGGAGGCAGTGTAGTGCTCAGCGTGGTGGGGGAGGAGGTAGCCATGGTGCAGCTGGAGGGGAGTAGAGGAGTCTGGGAAGAGAGGGGCGCTGCTTCAAAAGCAGCATCTGTAGTGGCTGTGCAGATGGAGCCTCTCATGGGGGAGAACATTTAGGGGGAGCCTTCTGTTCGGTGGTAGGTTTTCCTCCAGGGATTTGTGGCCCCTAGGGCAGACCAGTTTCCCCTAGGGTCCTTCCTTCTCTTGCCAGCTTTCCTGGCCTCCCCTCTTCTCAATCAGGCCCCAGGACCTAACCTTGCCTTTCTCCCCCAGCCTTGGTGCCTGTGCGTGCTCAGTAAATGTTTGTTAGCTGACTGATCTTAATGCAGACTACAGGCAGAACCTGGATCCAGCCGCCCCTACCCCCACCTCCAACCTGTTCTCTGCCCTCTAGTAGATGATACTGTCTGCCAAAGGCTAGGCCCTTCTTTGCTGTGCACTCAGCTAAGTCCAGTGCCCTTCCTCTTTAATGCAGGAGGTGGCTTTCCACATGGTCCTTTTACAGAAGGGGACAACTGAGGCTCCAAGTTTGGAAGCCCCACAGCTCCTTTCAAATATCAGCACCCCGCTCCACATAAAGAAAGGAGCCTTTATTTTATTTTATTATTATTATTTTTTGAGACAGAGCCTCAAGCTGTCACCCTGGAGAGAGTGCTGTCGCATCACAGCTCACAGCAACCTCCAATTCCTGGGCTCAAGCAAGTCTCCTGCCTCTGCCTCCAGAGTAGCTGGGACTACAAGCACCCAGCCATTTTTTATTTTGGTTGCAGCCGTCATTGTTTGGCGGGCCCAGGCTAGATTTGAACCCGCCAGCTCAGGTATACGTGGCTGGCGCCTTAGCCTGTTGAGCCACAGGCGCCGAGCCAAGAAAGGAGCCTTTAAATCAGTGGTTCTCAATCTGTGAGTCACGACCCACAGGAACTGTATTAAAGGTCCGCAGCATTCAGAAGGTTGAGAACCACTGCTTTAAATAGAGGCTCTGGGCCTGGTCCTTAGTCCCAGTGGGGTCATGTGTCCAGCGGGGAAGATGGCTCCTTGGGAACAGGGTGTGAGCAGTCAGGGATTCTGGTGGTGGAGAGGCTGGCAGGACTGCTTGGGGTCCCTTAGAAAGCTTGGGAATGGGCTCGGTGCCTGTGGCTCAACAGGCTAAGGCGCCAGCCACGTACACCTGAGCTGGCAGGTTCAAATCCAGCCCGGACCGCCAAACAACAATGATGGTTGCAACCAAAAAAAAATGGCCAGGCATTCTGGTGGGCGCCTGTAGTCCCAGCTACTTGGGAGGCAGAGGCAGGAGACTCGCTTGAGCCCAGGAATTGGAGGCTGCTGTGAGCTGTGATGCGACAGCACTCTATCCAGGGTGACAGCTTGAGGCTCTGTCTCAAAAAAAAAAAAAAAAAGAAAAAGAAAGCGTGGGAATGGCACGGGGAAAGGCCTTAACCCATACCCGGTGAAAGCATCTTCAGTTTGATTACAGTGCCCCTGGGATGAGATAAAGCTCCAGCTCCCAACACTCCACAAAATGGATTTCATTCTCCCGGGGCCTCACACATGTCTTTCCTGCTGGCCAGCGCCCTTTCCCTCTGGGCTATGTCCCACTTCTCCAGGTCTCACTTGAGCTTCCCTGAGGACCTTCTCCCAGCCCCCGCACATCTCTGGGTGTGAACTGCTTGGTTGTGAAGCACCTGGGTCAGCCTGGGTCTCCTCTGTGGGACTATAGGTAGAGGAGGGCCAGGAGCACATCGGCCATGTTCGATGCGTCCCAGCACTGAATGTGGGACCAGTGAATGTTTGTGGAAGGTGGTGGTGTGTTTCTGGCGTGAGCCACATTTGAAGCCACCTTAGATATTCCTAGCCTTTCATAATGATCTTACCTTAGTGCTGAGTAGACATTGAACTAGGCCCTTCCCAGGAGTAATGTCATCTAACGCTCTCTGCGTCCATGGGGTACGATCACCACCACCACCAATGGACAGATGAAGAGACCAAGGCTTGGATGGACTAAGTGACTTTGGTGGGGAAAGGGCATTCAGGGGGGAACCTATCTGTCTCTTGAATACCTGCCCCTCAGCCATTCCCACAGAAGTTTCCAGGAGGCAATTCTTCCTCTCTTACCACCTCCTCTAATTGCTGTCCCCACTGCTACTTACTTTTTTTTTTTTGAAACAGAGCCTCAAGCTGTCACCCTGGGCAGAGTGCTGTGGCATCACAGCTCACAGCAACCTCCAAACTCTGGGTTCAAGCGAGTCTCTTGCCTCCGCTTCCCAAGTAGCTGGGACTACAGGTGCCCGCCACAACGCCTGGCCATTTTTTGGTTGCAGCCGTCACTGTTGTTTGGTGGGCCCAGGCTGGATTCGAACCCGCCAGCTCAGGTGTACGTGGCTGGCGCCCTAGCCTGTTGAGCCACAGGTGCCGAGCCGAGGTTAGAAGTTGTTAACAGAGCTATCGCCTGTAGCTTAGTGGCTAGAGCCCCAGCCACATGCAGGGGGACTGGTGGGTTTGAACCCAGCCCAGCTGCCACACAATGACAACTATAATCAAAAAATAGCCAGGCATCGTGGCAGGCACCTGTAGTCCCAGCTACTTCTGCTACTTACTTTTGGATGCTTTTTGAGTTCCTTGATTTGCTCCTGGTTCCCCACCTGCAGCAATCAGTGGCACTGCTCCATCTGAGGTGCCAGTGGCCCAGAGGCAATATGGGGCTGAGATCTGGCTGTGTTGGTGGCCTCTGGCCAGCAGATGGCAGCCAAGAGCTATGAGCCTGCACTGCAGCTGGTGGGGTGAGAACCTCCGGAGCCACTCTGGGTGTCTCTGCCTGGTATCCCCCCAAAGGAGGGCAAGGGCGGGAGCTGGAGGAACCACAGTGCAGGGGCCCAGAGTCAGTGAACGGGTGGGGGAGCCTGATTTCCTGTTTGGCAGCTGTGTGACCACTGAGGCTCCCCAAGCCTCTGTTTCCTTGTCTGTGAAATGAGGACAATCCCTGCCACTCCTGTGGTTTGCCCTGGGAGAACCCCCAGCCAGGTGTCTGTGTGACATTGCCAGGGGACAGGTGTTTGAGGACAGGCACCAGATCTGCTTGGTTCTGCAGCACTTACCTGCTGCCCACCCATTAAGTCCGTGATGGTATAACTGATTGATGATGTACTTGACTGATCAGGTGATCGATCTCATACTGCGACCTGCCTGGCCTTAGCATGTGTAAGTAAGCTGAGAATTACTCTGGAATGAGTGTCTTAATCTCATTCTAGAAATGGAGAAATGAGGGACCCAGAGGGTTAGAGACATAACTAGAAAGTGGCAGAGTTGAATTCTGAACCCAGGTCTGTGATGCCTCCCTGGGCCTCAATTTCCCCTCCTGAACAGATGTTCTAGGCACCTCTCAGGCTCTAACAGCATGCCCTGCCCCTGTGCCCACAGAAGGAGAGACAGTAAAGTTGGGGTTGCGGCCTTGGACGTGGCAAGAGGCCCCTTGAGGAGGGGAGACCTGGGTGTGTAAGGTCCCTGGATGCCCCTGTCACTGGCCCTGACACCTTCTTGTCCACCCCCCTGTCTCTGCAGCGTTTCTGAAGGGTCTAAGTGACAAGCAGCGGGAGGAACATTACTTCTGCAGGGACTTTGTCAGGCTGAAGAAGATCCCCACGTGGAGGGAGACGGCAAAAGGTAGGCCCTGTTTGGGGAGGCCCACCCGGCTGCCTGGCCCACGGCCTGTCAGACCTGGGGCTTGGGAGAATCATGAAGAGCGCTTGCTGTGTTCAGGCACTGCATGTGTCATCTCATTTAATAATGAGCATAGCCTGAGGCAAGTTCAATTCTATCCCCTCTCTGTGAGGAAATGAGCCTTTGGCCAGTGAAGCCAGTCGGCGATCACTCGGTTGTTGGGAGCTGTGGTGAGGCATGCCAGCAGGTTCCCAGGCTCTACAGATGGCAGGCCCAGGAACCCGTAGCCCTGGGCGAGTCACTTACCTGCCTGCACTTCGGTTTTCATATCTGCTTCTGGCCTTGTTGGGAAGATGGAAGGATACAGTGTGTGGTGCTGGCGCACAGTAGGTGCTTACTCAGTGTAGGCTCTCATTACTGGGTTCAGCAGCTGCCATGCTGCAGCCTGCTTCTGGAGGTGGAGGGAGGTTAATGGGGAAGGACCTGGCATTGCCGTGGGGAGCCTCTCTGTGACACCCTGTGCCCCTTCTTGTTCCAGGGGTGGTCGTGAAGGTGGAGGAGCCCAAGTACAAGAAGGACAAGCAACTCAATGAGAAGCTCTCCCTGTTCCGTGGTGACATCACCAAGCTGGAGGTAGATGTGATTGTTAACGCCGGTAAGTGGCTGGCCTGAGCCAGAAACCTGGGTGGCTGCCTTTTTGCCTTTGCTCTCGTCTGCCGTGCCAGGCCTGGGTGGACGCCACCTGGCTCCAGTGGGGCTCGTGTTGCCGGCGAGGATGGCCTGCTGGCGCCACAGGAGCCCAGCACGTCGGCCACTTGGGCTCCTCTTCCCTTGAAACCCTGACCCTCTGTGTCAGGGGCACCTCGCTCTGCTGAGCTGCCTTGCAGCGCTGAGACCCATTAGCAGCTGGGGAAAGTGGAGAGCTCAGCTGGAACTGTGCCGGGCTGCCCTGTCAGGAAGGCGGAGGCCAGAAAGGGGTGCTCCCACTGTAGGGGCTGCAGGCGCCCCAGATCACTGCTCTCCTTCCTCTGCCTTCTGTATGCTGGCCCACTAACCTTCAAACCTGGGCAGGTGAGGGAGCTTGCTGAGGCAAGGGTGGCAGCAGAGAAGTCCCCTGCAGCCCCCCTGGCAGCTCTCCAGTGCCTGGAAATGGTGGCTGCTCTGCTTCCTGTGAGTGCCTCTTGCTGACTTGACAGTTTGTTGTGATGAGTGTGGGAGTCAGTCAGTCGCTTCTTTGAGGGAGAAAAAAAGGGGCCTGCTCCTCCTCCCAGGCCATGGTTGTCTGCCCAAGGTCAAAAGGCTCCGGCAAAGGACTTTGGAGTGCTTAGGAGTTGGTGCCAAGGGCCAGTTAAGTCTAGGGGGTGGTTCATGGAACAAGGTTGAGTGGCAGCTGAGTCCCATTTGCTCACTAGGCATTTGCACCAAGTGTCAAAAGCGGGGCCTCTTTCTTAGAGCTGGAAGTATAAGGGCAGACCCTCTTATTTTTGGCTCCAGCTCACAGGGAAAGCCCTGTCATACCAGCCCCCCCCAACTGTGCAGGCTCTGGGCACCCCCAGGAGCTTCTTGAGTCTCCTCTGTCTCACCTTCGGGCTTGCAGTGATTGTGTCTGACGCCAATGCTGCAAGGGAGTAGAGTCCCCAGTGACTCGGGGATGTGGTGGTGCCAGTGCTGTCGGCATTTCCATTGATCTCTTAAGTGACTGGGCTCACAGATGTGGAGAGATGTGGTCACTCAGCCTGTGCTAGGCATGCTTGTTTGTGGCCTAAATTGTGTTTCCTGCAGCAACGTTGCTCTATGCATCTCCTGCCAGTATTTGTAGAACTGGACAGACACAGGTGGGCGTACCCCAGACACACAGGTGAAAAGTGACATCACCTTTGGCTTTCTGCAGGTGATTCTGGTGTGTTTCTCTCAGGCTACTAGGAGGGGTGGGTGGCAAGAGGTCTGCAGATCCATCTGGGGAGACGCAGAACTAAGACAAACCACATCTGGGGTGGCAGGCATCACAACAGCCCAGGGGAGAAGAGTGTTCTTCTCAGTGTGCCCAGGTGGCGCTGGCCTAGAGTGAGAGGACCAACACTTGGGGCCATGGCTGAGGGGCAGGCACGCAGACCCATGGGGCTGCCCTGCTTGGCTATCCCAGCCCTTCCAGCCACTGGAAATGTGCAGGTGGCACCCAGCTGTTGTCTTCTTGTTACACTGCAAAGTGGCAAGGAAGTGGGCTGTCCTATGAGCACCTTCCCACCCTGGGTCAGTGGCTGGCTGCAAGGAGGGACGGTGCAGAGACCCAGGTGGGGTGTTGGCGGGATACAGATGGAGAGGGGCACAGGCTCTGGAGGCTGCACTCGGGCTTCAGGCATGATTGATGGCTCTTCCTAAGTGCCCTGTGACTTGCCAGACTTTGAATGCAGCGGCTCTGTGGGCTCCTCACACTCTGAGAAGCTTCGATTGCACCAGGGCTGGGTTAGGGGCAGCATTTGCAGCGTCTCCCTTCTTGTACTTGCCTGGGCCTCTGCTTCCTTCTCTGCACAATGGGCATGGTAGAAAAGCCACCTGTTGGGTTGTTGGGGGCCTTAGGAGCACCAGGCCCGGGAAGTATGAGTGAAGCTCACTCTCAGCGCCTGGCATGAACCAAGGCCCGGCCCCTGCTGCTGGTGTTGGTGCTAGAACAGCTACTGGCAGTGTCATTCTGAGCATCAACCATGTCCCACAGTTGGAGAGAGACATGGCATTTCCTGCAGGTGATCAGCTTTCGCCTCCATCTGCTTGCCTCAGTTTACCCAACGCCTCTTCAAGTGTTTTCCTAGGATATCCTTTTTCTTCTAGAAAGAGTCTCGGCTCGGCGCCTGTGGCTTAATGGGCTAAGGCGCCAGCCACATACACCTGAGCTGGCAGGTTCGAATCCAGCCCGGACCTGCCAAACAACAATAACGGCTGCAACCAAAAAATGGCCAGGCATTGTGGTGGGCACCTGTAGTCCCAACTACTTGGGAGGTGGAGGCAAGAGACTCGCTTGAGCCCAGGAATTAGAGGTTGCTGTGAGCTATGATGCCACAGCACTCTATCCAGGGTAACAGCTTGAGGTTCTGTCTCAAAAAAAAAAAAAAAAGAGTGTCGTAGCCAGGAGGGCCCAGAACCAGCATGGAACCCCAGAGAATGGCCGAGGCAGGCCCTGGACATAGGGTTCCCACACAGAGCCTGTCTCTCCTGGGGGCCCCCAGGCCTTGTATTCTAGGTGGCTTTGGCCCTGTCAGGCCTGGGAGCTTTTAGTAGTCTTGGCTCCCACCCCGGCCCTGCCACCCACCAGGGGGCAGCAGAGATCGCAGTTCTGGGGGAGCCCATAAATCAGCCTGTTTATTAGTGGAATAAAAGTCGTCAGCAACACAGGGCTTTTCGGGGCTGCATAAATCTGCGTCTGTGCTTCGTGAAACCCATATGTGCTTAATTCATATGTAAAGTTTCAAGCAGGAAGAGAATACGTGTCCATTAAATTCTATTTGACTTGATTATAATCATTAGCCGTGAATAATTGCTTCTCAGCACCGATCATGGAGCCACCACAATAGGCAAAAGGAGAGAGCAATTATCTCGGGGTGGGAATTTTTAAATTTATATTCTTGAAGCCAGGAGCCGCGTTGGCCTCACGGGTGTCGGTGGCCTATGGAGAGTGGTGCGGGTCAGGTCAGACTGGGTTGGGGCCCAAGGCTGGCTGAGAAGCTTCTGGATTTTCAGTGGGGGGGGGTCCTTTTTGTCCCGGCTGCCAGATGGAGAAGGGCTATCATTTCCTGGGTGCAGGTCCAGCTGCAGGGACTGTGGAGGGGAAGGATATAGGGGTCTGGGAAGATCCTGAGAGGGAAAGGGGTCAAGTCTCTGGCCCCGCCCTCCTCTCTCCTG
>CAUYON010202575.1:0-58475 GCA_963573935.1 Arctocebus calabarensis
GCGGGCGCCTGTGGTCCCAGCTACTTGGGTAGCTGAGCAAGAGAATCGCTTAAGCCCAGGAGTCGGAGGTTGCTGTGATGACATGGCACTCTACCCAGGGTGACAGCTTAAGGCACTGTCTCAAAAAAAAAAAAAAAAAAAGAAAGAAAAGAAAAGAAAAGCTGAGGCAACAGGATCTCTTGAGCCGAAGAGTTGGAGGTTGCTGTGAGCTATGAGGCTATGGCACTCTACCCAGGGCTACAGCTTGAGACTCTGTCTCAAAAAAAAAAAAAAAAAAGAAAAGAAAAAAAATGTTCTCAACTTCATCCAGGTTAATACAAAAGATATAAAGTCTCCATCTTTAAATGGGTGAATAGTGTTTCATATTATATATATATATATATATACACCATGGTTTGTTAATCCATTTATGGGTTGATGGGCACTTGAGTTAATTGTATATCTTGGCGATTCTGAATTGAGCAGTGATAAATATTCTGGTGCAAATGTCCTTGTAGTAAAATGTTTTTTTTTTTTTCTTCTGGATAGATACCTAGGAATGGTATTGCAAGATCAAATGGAAGGTTTACTGTTAGCTCTTTGAGGACTCTCCATACTTCTTTCCATAGAGGCTGTACTAGTTTACAATGCCACCAGTGTGAAAAGTGTTCCCTTCTCTCCACATCCATGCCAGCATCTGCAGCTTTGAGACTTGGTGATGTGGGCTTCTCTCACTGGGGTCAGGTGATATCTCAGGGTGGTTTTGATTTGCATTTCTCTGACAATTAGAGATCCTGAGCATTTTTTGGTGTTTATAGCCCGAGGCCTGGCCCATTTAGCAGGAAACTGTCTTCTCTGCAAAACAGCTGCCCCATCCTGGCTTGGTGAATCTATTCCTTCTGGAGCTCAGCTTCTTCCTCTTTTCTTCTCTCCCTTTCTTTCTCACTTTGCCCAGTACCTGGATCTCAGCAAGGGGAGAATTATTTCTAGAAGAAATGGAACACTAGAAGTCCAGCCCACCAGGTTGCCGCTGACAGAAAACAGGCAGGAACCCAGTGCGCTTGGTCAGAACCACTCCCAAACTATGCTAGTTCCCCCTTCTGGAAAGATGGGAAAATGCAACTTTCTCAAAGCCACCTAGCATCTCTTTCCAAGGGCCCCTTCTTCTCCTGAAACCTAGCCTTAGCAGGTTATCCCTGCCGCCACCTTCATAATATGATTTGAAAAGAAACAAAGGCTCCTATAACACACAGAGGGTGCCATAAAAACATATACACACTTTAAGGAAGGAAGACGTTGTATTGAAATTATAATACTCAATATATATTGATAACAAAAGATGAATATAAGTCATGTTGATCACCTCTTGTAATTGCAGAAGTCAAGTGGAACTTGAGTATTACAGATTTAATACACATTTTTTCCCCCAGTATATTTTTGAAACAGACTCTCACTCTGTCTCCCTGGGTACAGTGCTGTCATAGCTCACAGCAACCTCTAACTCTTGGGGTAAAGAGATTCTCTTCCTTCAGCTTCTCCAGTAGCTGGGACTAAATATGCTGGCTGGTTTTTCTACTTTTAGTAGGGATGGGGTCTTGCTCTTGCTCTGGCTGGTCTTGAACTCCTGAGCTCAAGCAATCCATCCGCCTCGGCCTCCCAGAGTGCTAGGATTATAGGTGTGAGCTACTGTGCCCAACCAAAACACATATATATTTTTTAGCACACTCTGTGTATGTTTGTATATACATGTATATATATGTGTGTATCTATACATATTTTTTTTGTGTGTGTACAGTGTCTAAGCTGAACTTGAACTTCTGGGGTCAAGCAATCTTCCTTTCTCAGTCTCCTGACCAGTGGGGACCAGAGGTGTGCACAACCACACCTGACTTTTCTCATTTGTTTTTTAGAAAGGGGTTTATTTTTCTTCTCCTTCTAGAATGACCCCATGTGGTTCTTCTACAAGAGGGGAGGCCTGCTCCAATGGCTTAAGAAGAGAGGTGGGGTCTTGCCCCCTATCCCAACAGTGGCAGAATCCCATCCAGAGGGACTCCAGCAGGAAGAGCCCCAACTTGGGTCAGGGGCATGGCTTCTAGCCCCATCTCTGTCACTTACCTGCTGGGTAACAGGTCACCAGGCCTCCATTTCCTTTCTGATATTCACGGTGAAGGTTAATGCCCTTCCCACCAGCAACTCATTCTCTGTGTTGGTGGGCATTGTGAGTGAGTGGGAGGTAGCCTAGGGCAATGATTCTACAAGTCAGCATCAGAGGTAGAGAGCCTGGTTCCAACCCTGGCTCACGAGCTTGCAACCTGGGGCAAACTACTTCACCTCTCCATGCTGCCATTTCCCCATCTTGGAGTACAGTTTTAATGATGGTAACTCTTTCCTGGGATGGTTGTGAGGATGAGGGCAGGAGTGCATGTGGAGCACGTGGCCTCACGTTACCAGCATGATGGGAAGGCTGCAGATATAGGTTGGGTCAGCATCCCTCCCCTCATCTGTGAATCCATGAAAACCGGGAGACTAAACATGTCTGTCCTGGGGCAGGTCTCCGGAGTGGGTAAGCCAGGAACGCAGTTTGTTGGTGAAGGTCAAGTGCGGGTGTAGCCTAGAGAAGCTGCCCAGCTCCCAGGAGAGGGTCTGAGCTTGCCTGTGAGTCTTCTGCACCATCAGGTAGGGGAGGGCAACTCCTCTCTGAGCTGCAGTTTGTCATCTGTCCAACAAAGGTCTGGAAGAGTCTCCAAAGGCTCTTCCAGCCTTCTAGGTCTGGAGTTCCGGAAAGAAAGAAGAAAAAAAGGGTGAGGAAGATCGACTAAGCTAAACTATAAAATAATAACGGTCAACTTGTTTTTGGTGATTTGGCCTATTTTGGTCATCTGCTGCATCCCCTGCCTCCCAGGCCTCGTACTTTCCCGCTCTTTTTCTCAGGTCTTGTTTTTTGGTTTTTTGTTTGTTTGTTTGTGTTTGTTTTTGCTGTTATTTCGTTTGGTTTGATTTTTGGTATTTAAAATATATTTTAATGAAAACACATTCTCACCATCTTTTTTCTTCCTTCCTTCCTTCCCTCCATCTTTTGAGTGAGATCTCACACTCTCACCCAGTTTGGAGTTCTGTGGCATCAGCCTAGGTCACAGCAACTCTTGGGCTCCAGTGATCCTCCTGCCTCAGCCTCCTGAGTAGCTAGCACTACAGGTGCCTGGCACAATGCCTAACTAATTTTTTATTTTGTGTAGAGATGGGGTCTTGCTCTCATTCAGGCTGATCTTGAACTCCTGACCTCAATTGATCCTCCCTCCTCAGCCTCCCACAACACTAGGATTAACAGGCGTGAGCCACCATCTTTAAATAAAAACAATTTGCCTTTTTAAACCCGAAGCTGCTGTGGCATTAGGACTTGCTTTCTGCTCCACATGTGTCATACACCACTGCACTGCTAATTCCCCAGTGCTCTTGAGGACCATGTTAGACAAGACTTCTGTTGGAAGTCCTTGTGCCAACTTCAGGGCCTTGATTCTTACCAAATATTTAAGCACTTTCAGTTTTGCATTGACTAAAGAGATACTCTTGTGAACTTGACGGGTGTGTGCTTTTTCTAATCCGAGCATATTTGTTGTAACTTTTTCCTAATATGGATGTCTTTTTGCACTTTTTATTCTGGTAACAATATGCAGCTTATGAAGGTTCTGTGGATTCCCACCATAGTTTTCATGATCTAGTGGTGAAAGCTGAAACGCTTTGGGATTCTTGATTCAGGAAATTTGTGATAAATCCCACCTGTCATAGTCTGTTGCCTGCCTGAGGACCTCTGAACTACTGAGCACAAAATCCCTGCCATACGTGCCATGATTGTCTCTTTACAGGCAGCACCTGATGCATGGTCGGCCTGAACTTGCTGTCAGGGTAGGAGCTCCTATCACAACAGTGTGAATAACCACCTGTTCTTTTTTTTCTCAGGGGTCTTTGCACAGCCAGCCTATCTCTTAGGAGAATTTTGAGCAGAGTTTTAGGTAGCAGTGAAGAGGACATTTTATGGAGAAAGAATCAGGGAGACTTCTCTGTGCTTCTGAAATCTCTCCAGGAGGGCGGTCATAGCTGGGGCTAGGTTTATGGGATTATACAGAGCTGTGGAGCTCAAGCCACTTTTCTCAGTAAGAGTGCTCTAAAGCCCAAGAGAGGAGGCCTCTGGGTCTCCTTTGTGTTTTATTCTGGAGTCTAAAGAGTGTGTGGCCCCCTCCTCACCCACAAGGGTACCCTGGGAGCAGCTACGGGACAGAAAGCTAGGGCGGGGCTAGATCACTGGTGCCCGGTGGTTGTGCCAGTCAGATATTCTCTTCTCCCATCTCAACGCTGGTCTCCCAGGGGTGGCTACAACCCAGAAGGCATACATGGAGGGGTCCGGAAACAGATCCCTGCTTTTCCAACTCCAGAGAGGAAAGAAGTGAGCCAGTGGTGGAGCCATGCCCACGTGGGTCTTCAATGGCACAGTGGAAAAAGCAGGGGAAATGAAACCACACAGACCTGGGTTCAGTGCCAGTTCTGACTTGCCCTGCAACCTAAGGCAATAATTTCCCCTCTCTGAGCATCAGTTTCCTAGGGGATTGAATGGGTCTAATAATACCCACCACTTAGCATTACTGTAAAGACCTAATAGGCTAATAACAGGGGGTTTGCACACCACAGTGCTGAACAAATATTTGTTCTTGCCCTGACTTCTTGGCATCCCAGGAAAGGTGACTAAAGGACTGGTTTTTCTTGGTGGGAAGGAGGACTTTCTCTGGGGCAGGAAAGGATTAAAGGTTGGGCCTGGGATTCCAGCCTGGGAGAGTTGCCCTTTCCTGCTCCCTTTAATTATTGATTTGCTGGCTCCCCGCCGGGTACAGGACCTGGAGGGTCCTGGGAGCCAGGCCTGGCCATGGGTGCACCTCCTGGCTCCACACTCAAACATACATACCACGCACCCTCTCCGGGTTCATTCACAGATACCACCTGTACACAAAGACTACACACAGAGGACTTATTTCTAAATCCCATCTGCACAGCAGATACACACAGAGCAGGCACACAGAGAAAAATATACAATGAAAGTATCGGATGACACACACAGGGAGGTATTGACACCCCCACCACACCTGACACACTCAGGCACAGTGTGCAGAGTGCCTCCCTACACAAAGGTACAGCCATAATGATAATTCTCGTAGTTAACACAGATTGAACACTTGCTACCTGCCAGGTATTGTTGTAAGCCTTTCCCCGAGAAGTTCGTTTAGTTTTTACACAGTAGAGACAGCTGCTATTATTAAACCTCACTTTATAGATGAGGAACCCAAGTGAAGGAGAATTAAAATAAGATGCCTGAGGTCACACAAGGGACCCGGTGCAGACACACGCAAGGACACCGCCCCCTTGCTCCTTTCCGTCCATTTATCTACATAGATAAATTAATTCAGAAGCAGCATTCTGGGGCAGTATCGTCAAAGATGTAAGAGATGGCCTGTTGGCTGAGAGGCTGATAAGCTGTGACAGAGAGCCCAACTAGTGAGAGGACTAGACGTTCCAAAGGTGAAGGTGGTGGTCAAAAGCCTCATGATACCGACAGCGGCGAGTGACGGAAGTTCACTGGCTGTGTGGTGAATCACCATGGACGAGAGACTTTAGTTTGCGCTCAGGGCCTAGCCCCAGCTGCACCCATTTCCCGGGGAACAGCCCGGAGCTTGAGGCCAACGGGCCTCAGGTTCATAGCAGAAAAGTTAAAAGAGCCCGACCCTGCCCTCGAGCAGATCTGGAATTCCAGGGGAGACACTTAATCCCTAGGCGTCCTTCCCGCAGCCCAACCTAGGTGCGCACCAAATTCTGGATAGCTTTTTAATGGGAAAACAACAACAGACACTGTGGTAGGATATCTGTTATTTATAATTCATAGGCCGGTCTTTGAATCCTTTCAAACAAAACCCACAGAGATTTCTTTGAAAGAAGGAATGCCCGGACTCTCTGCTCTTAAGGCGTGGATTTTCGAAGGACTGACAGAGATAGTCCTAGAAATCACCCAGCGCGTCAATGAGTTTCTGATTCTTTGCCTTGCAGTTGCTTTGTGGAATGAAGCAGAAGGGTTCGTAAAAATCTTTTATTCTGCTAAAGTGAGGCACACGTCGACTCTAGCAGTATCCCAAGAAGGACCTATGCTATTTGGGTGGGAAAGGATAGGGGGAGTCAAATTAAAAAAAAAAAAGAAAGAAAGAAAAGAAAAACAAGACGAATGAGGAGGAAGAGGAAAAAGAGGAGGTTAAGAAGCAGCAGCAGCAGCAGCAGCAGAATCAGGACCCGTTCCCGGCGAGCGTCTTTGGAGCCTGCGTTGTGGCGCTACCCACCTAATGCTCCCTCTTGGAAGTTTCCTGCAGGCTGCCCGGGTGGCAAGTCTAAATGCAGTTTATTTAAACCTGGGTACTCATCCCCAGGTCTTCTCTGAACTCCAAGAACAAAGGCACATGAGAGAAAGGTGACCGACTGGACTTTGATGGTCCTGTCCAAACGGCTCTCCCTCTCTCCCAGCTCACTCGTCCCCCTTCTCACTCGAGAAGGGATGTTTAATTTCTTATTTATAAAAGAAGGGCGCTTTTAAAGGAGAGCCTCCCTCACCCCCAGGTACCCATCACCCTGCTCCAGCGTGCCAGGGAAAATCGCCCCGCAAGTCCAGGAGGCAGCTCGGCGGCTGCGATGACTCTAGGTCCGGCCAGAATTGCTGGACTCTGGGCTGGAGAGAGAATCCTTGTACATTTCGGGGGAGGAGGGCTGTGCTCCATTGTTCACTCCGGGCCAATCAGGGTTTGCCCACTTCCTCCCAGCCAATCTCCCTTCATCCTCCGCCTTCCAACCAAGCCACCCCGCCCATCAGCCCCCAAGTCCCCATCACCTCCCCTGCATCCCCAGCGGTTCTGGGGAAGCTTCGTGACGCCACAGGTCCCGCCCCCAGCTCCGGCCCGGGGCGAGTGCGTGCTGACGTCATGCTGCGTGCGGGCCGGTGCGGAATCGCTCCTTCAACTCCGCGGGGCAGGAGGAGTTAGTTAGCAAAGCGCGGAGGCTGGGCGCGAGACCCTCGTCCTTCTGCCCCTGGCCGCACACTTTGCGCACATCTCTTTTCTGCATGGTGGATATTATTTTTCATTATCCTTTTCTGGGTGCTATGGGGGATCATTCCAAGAGTAAGTCTTCCTGTGTGTGTGGGTGTGTATGCCTGTGCTTAATATGCAAAATTTTCTAATGCAGAAGAATGTTTAGCGGATTCTACAAGTGGCTTCTATTGGACAGGATACTTTAGACGAGAAAAAAATAAAACGAATGCATTTCTCCTGTAGGAGAGCTTGTCCTTTGGAATTCTATTGTTTTATTTCATAAGTAAACACTATTTCTGAAGCCGGCTAGGCGGACTTCAGGCTATGAAATCTGCTTCTGTTTTGCGCAAAGGCAATTAGGTTTGATTTAGAGACGTGGCTTTTTTTGTTTGTTTGCATGTCTTTTGGTCTTTCAAAGCTAGGACAATTTCTCCCGCCTGATGTAGTATAGTTAAACGGAGAAATGTGAGAAAGGATGAGCGGGGATTCTGCTGAAAGCTGATGTGTCCGTGCGGGGCGGGAGGGAGTCGCCGTGAGTGGGAGTGTGCGGGCGGTATCGCTGCCTAGGCGTCCGCAGTGCTGTGCTGTGTACTCACATCCTTCTCGCCTTCCTGTCAGCCTTTAGTGACAAGTCACGTCGATAAAATGACTGTGTTCAGTGAATGTAATAGGGAAGATATTTGGGGAGGTGGGGTGGGAAGAGACAGTCTTCACAAATTCAGAAGATTTTGGTTTTTTTCGTTTTCAATAGTCAGGACCTTTAGAAAGCTCATCTCCGTTCCTTGTGGTCGCAGTTCTCGAAAGAGCGAGCCAGAGAGTGAGCGGGTTGGGATGGGGCTGGAGGGGCCGAGGCCGGCGGAGCGGGGCCGCCAGGCCTTACGTGGCCCTGCGCCCTTCCCCGGCAGAGAAGCCCGGGACGGCCATGTGCGTGGGCTGCGGGAGTCAGATCCACGACCAGTTTATCCTGCGGGTGTCGCCGGACCTCGAGTGGCACGCCGCCTGCCTCAAGTGCGCCGAGTGTAGCCAGTATCTGGACGAGACGTGCACGTGCTTCGTGAGAGACGGGAAGACTTACTGCAAGCGGGACTACGTCAGGTGAGACCGGCGGGAACCGGGTCCGGCTACGGCCCACTGGGCCCGGGCTCTGGCACTGCGGCGCGTCCGCTCGCCTCCGCTCGCCGCTGACACGGCTGCCCCCACCTTGAAACCGTGCCGCGGCGCGCCTCTGGGCCTGGGAAGCCCGGCAGGCTGGTCGCTGCAGCCTCTGGTGGGCCACAAAGCGTCCTGGGAGCGCACACCGGGAGCTGGGGAGGGCGACCCCAGGCCGGTGCTGACGCCGCCCGCTCCTCGAACCCACAGGCTGTTCGGCATCAAGTGCGCCAAGTGCCAGGTGGGCTTCAGCAGCAGCGACTTGGTGATGCGGGCGCGGGACAGCGTGTACCACATCGAATGCTTCCGCTGCTCGGTGTGCAGCCGCCAGCTGCTGCCTGGGGACGAGTTCTCGCTGCGGGAACACGAACTGCTCTGCCGCGCCGACCACGGCCTCCTGCTGGAGCGCGCTGCAGCCGGCAGCCCTCGCAGCCCCGGCCAGCTCCCGGGCGCCCGCGGCCTGCATCTGCCAGGTAAGCCGCGCCCCGGGGCCTGAGCCGCTGTGAATGGTGCGTGCGTACGTGTGAGTAGCGGGTGCTTGTGTTCCTAAGGAGGTGTCACTTGTGTGTGGTTCTGTCTGCTGGGACGGTGTGTTTTTGCATATGAGTGCCCAACTGTGTGCTAACTCTGTTCGTGTGTGGGGGGAACAAATCTCGAGGGAATGAGCACGGGGAATTATGCAGAACTGTGTTCTCCGTGACTAGGATATGGGACACACCGTACTAGGAGCGGAAGGGTGAATGACAACAGGAAATCTTAAGAAGTGTTTGTCTGGGGGCTTGTATTCAGAATTTGTTGGATGAATACGTGTTGTCGTGGAGAGAAAATAGGTTTGCCCGGGGGTGTATACGTAAGGAATACAGCTCCCAAGTGGGAGCTGGGCGAAGACTCAGCCAGACTGGGGCACGCTGATGATAAAGGCTGTGGAAGCCGACCACCCCGCAAAGAGGGTGTCTGTGTTTGGCCCAGTTTGATGAACAACTTAGCTGAATTTTTCTGGGGGTGGGGGGGAGTGTAAAGGTACAGTGAGCTTTGGTGTCATTGAAAACATTTCATTAGGATGTTCTGTGGCATAGGATGTTCAGGCAGTTGTCCAGAAGTGGGGTCTGAGTGTGTAGCCACAGGCAGGTGGGGAGGAAAGAAACAACGGTGCCTCAGGTCCAGGCCACAGCTCCCCCAGGCAGCCTCCCGCCTGCAGCACAGCTCTCCAGAACAGCCTGAGCCTCTGGGTGCTGTGTGGCCTGGCAGTCCTCCTCCCCTCTCTGCATCTCCTTGTCCTCTCCATAGAGTGAGGAAATTGGGCTGGATGGGCAATTTGTAAATATTTGTCCAGACCTAGAATTGCCTACAGGGAGATATAAATCTAAACAGTTCAGCTTATGAGTGTAGGCCAGGTTTAGATGGGGATGTGAAACAGGATGAAGGGGTATTCAGTGCACCCCTGCCTCGGATGTCAGAGGGGCTATCCTTTGTTTGTTTCGGCCTGTGGGCTGTGGGAACCAGGCACTATATCCCCGTGATTGAAAGAACCCCAGGTCAAGAGAGGAGCACGCGGCCGCTGTTCACCCGGTTTGGGCCTTGAGGGGCCTGGAGACCCGGGGCCCTCGGCCCGAGGGCGGGCAGGAAGGAACCGTTCCAGGCCCTGGAGGCCTGTGCGTGTCCCAGACCGGAGCCCGGGTCTTCCCGACACAGGGCTCTGCACTATCCGAGGGGGCTCTGACCGAGGGGGAAGGGCTCTCCGTAGGCCCCAGGCCCGGAGCAGCGCCGCGCCCCAGCGCGTCCGCATAGGTTTCTTTACTTCTCGGAGTCCGGGGCGCGCCTCCTTCCTCTTTCCCTGAAACTTCCTCTTCCTCCGGAGGGCTTCTCTCGCCCCTCTGGGCCCAAGCAGGCTCTCCCAGGGTCTGGAACCGGGAGGAGGCATAGCCCCGAGTGGCCATTCCTGTCCCGCCGCGGCCTCTCGGAGCTTCCGAGCCCAGCTGGAGCTCGGGAGAGATCGTTGCGGGGCATTCTGGCCCAGGCGAGAGCCAAAGGGTGAAACAGCTCCCTCCGGGTAAGGCGAACAGACTGAGAAAGAGACGAACAATAAAACGAATATGCGGAATAAAAGAGAAACGAAATCGAGACAGGGAGGGCTTGGCCGCCCAGAGGCTGGGTGCTGGGCGGGAGGTGGGGGGCCTTTCGCTCACTTCTTGCCCCGCCCTGTCCTCCCAGACCCGGGGTCGGCCCGGCAGCCCTCGCTGCGCCCGCACGTGCACAAGCAGACGGAGAAGACGACCCGCGTGCGGACCGTGCTGAACGAGAAGCAGCTGCACACTCTCCGGACCTGCTACGCCGCCAACCCACGGCCGGACGCGCTCATGAAGGAGCAGCTGGTGGAGATGACCGGCCTGAGCCCGCGGGTCATCCGCGTCTGGTTCCAGAACAAGCGCTGCAAGGATAAGAAGAAATCCATTCTAATGAAGCAGCTGCAGCAGCAGCAGCACAACGACAAGACGGTGAGGTGTTGCGCCACGGTGTCTGCGTGGGGTTTTCTGAGCGAGCTTTGGGGAGGTCAGGGGCGAATTGGACTCTCCAAATAGCGTGTGTTTGTACCTTTAAAGCAAGGCTTGCCTTGAGGTTTAAGATTTAAGGCAGTGGTTCTCAACCTTCCTAATGCCTCCTAACCTCCCGACCCTTTAATACATCCCTCAGGTTGTGGTGACCCCCAACCATAAAATTATTTTCATGCTACTTCATAACTGTAATTTTGGTACTGTTATGAATCGTAAGGTAAATATCTGATGTATTTTAATTGTTACAAAGGGGTCGCGACCCACAGGTTGAGAACTGCTAGTTTAAGTCTTCCTAATAATTTTGTATGATGTCGGGTCTTCTCCTGGTCCCAGCGGGAGCCAGGAGTTGGGAGTCCTGGCGCAGGGGGAGCCCAAGGCGGCAAGGCTGTGTGCAGCGTCCGCAAGTTGGGCTGGCCGGTTGTGTCCTTCTCTTAGCGTGTGTGGCCAGGGATGGGAGCTCAGGCCTTGCCTTCCCTTGCTGGGTGGTTGGTTCCCAGGACTTTGGCAGGCCTACGGTGGCGGGTTAGCGGACTCCAAGGTGTATTCAGGGGAGAAGAGCTCTTTCGAGTGTGTACCTCCTCAAACCAATACAGGCCCCAATTCTTGCCCCAGAGCCTGGAGCCCCAGGCTTAAAGGTGCAGAAAAGGCAACTCGACTAACTGGAGCGCCCGTCGCCTTCTGCTTGACCCACAGAGCCTCCAGGGACTGACCGGGACGCCCCTGGTGGCCGGCAGCCCCGTCCGCCACGAGAGCGCCGTGCAGGGCAGCGCCGTCGAGGTACAAACGTACCAGCCGCCGTGGAAAGCGCTCAGCGAGTTCGCCCTTCAGAGTGACCTGGACCAACCTGCCTTCCAGCAGCTGGTGAGGCCTGAGGCCCTGCCCTACCCCCGCGGACCTCAGGGCTCTGGGTGTTGAGGATTTAGCCTCTTAGCCACTGCGGGAAGGAGAGGGGGGCTTTCCTTGGGGTGAGGGGCAGGAGACACCTCTGGGCAATGGGGGAGGACAGTGGCTGGGCCTTACAAGGTCTCCCTGGATTAAAGTGAACACCGGAGAGGTCGCGGGATTAACCAGCCCCACCCCCACCCTAATCCCCTTGCGTGCGCCTGGGGACTGGCCTCCTTTTCGGCAGGGCTTGCTCTCAGCCGGCGGCCGGTCCCCAAGGGACATTCATCAGCTCGGAGCAGTGGCCCCGGAACGCTAGCTCGGGTGCTTCTTCACCCGCTCCTTCCTGGTGTCTCCACCGCCTCAGGTCTCCTTCTCCGAGTCTGGCTCCCTAGGCAACTCCTCCGGCAGCGACGTGACCTCCCTGTCCTCGCAGCTCCCGGACACCCCCAACAGTATGGTGCCAAGTCCAGTGGAGACGTGAGGGGGACCCTTTCCTGCCAGCCCGCGGACCTCGCATGCTCCCTGCATGAGACTCACCCATGCTCAGGCCATTCCAGCTCCAAAAACTCTCTCGCCTGTGTACTTACTATTATTGTTATTTAAAGAGAGAGGACCCAGAGACGGTCAGGAGAGTCCAAAGCATCAAGATGCAAGCTGCTTTGACCAGACTTTAGACCCCGGCTCCGAGGACTTTTAGTTTTTCAAAACCAGACTTTGGGACTTAGCAGGGTTAGCTCTGCCCTCTCTCCTGTGCTCAGCGTGGCCACGCGACTCCGCCTCTCCACGCCCCACGCACGAACCTGTCTCGGCGTGAACACGCGGGGCCCGCCCAGAGCTCGCCCCCGCGGGCTCCTGTCCCGACCCTGCCCCGCGCCCCCAGGCGGCTTCGCCCGGGCTCTGGAGGGGGGGAAAAAGGGACAGCCTAAAGGAACAGACTCAACCCCCCAAAGCGCATGATTGCTGGAAAAAAGTAAAAAACGAGACTTTCGTTGAAAATGTTTTAAATTATCATTCGACGGAGGACAGTGTGTGAGCCTTTGCCGAACAAACGTAAGTTATTGTTAATTTATTGTGAGGACAGCCAGTTCATAGTGGGATGAATATTTTGGTCTTAATAAAAAATAATAATCGGTGCGATGCTGCTCCTGTGTGCTGTCGGCGCAGCGGGAGGGCCGGAAGAGCTCAGGCTCTAGGATTGGGGTCGTTTCAAAGAAGTCTCCGCGGACTAGGCGTGCTGGGCAGCGAGTGGAGTGTCGCGGCCCCCGCCCGCTCCTCGCGTGCCGCTAACCCGCGTGCTCCCGCGCGGCAGGGGCCGTGGGCGGGGCGGGCGGCGATTGGGCGCCGCGCGGAGGTGGGGGCGGGGCCTGCCGGTGCGCCCGGAGGTTTGCGCGAGCGCCGAGGCCCTCCCGGAAGCCGGCGCGCGCTCTCTGCCTGAGGCCACCCGGGAGCCTCGGGGGTGGGGCGACCACGTTTGGGCGGGAAACTGCAGGCTCCGGTGAGGTTGAGCGGCGAATTTTGGCTTGTGGTCGAGCTGGCGAAGGCGGGTCTCCCTCTCCGGCTTATTCTCGCCACACCCCTGCACGCTAGGCTCCTGGGACCCTCAGCAGCCTGGCACCCACCGAGGCCTGGGCCTCGAGTCCTAGCACCAGTTTCTGCCCAGGGCTGCTTTTGCCGTCGGGTCGGAGGCCCTCTGGGAGGCTCCAAGCTCCGAGCGCCTCGCCCGCCACCTATGGCCCAGCTGCTGAGCTGCAAGGCCGGCCCACGGGCCTGCGACGAATCCAGAGTCCGACCCCAGCTACATGCTGCGGCCGTGACGGCTCATCCTACGCGCCGACCCCAGAGTGGATGCGTGACTTGATCAATCGCGTTGCATTTATTAATTCCCCCGTCTAGACAGAGGAGAAGGCCGGGCGACGGCTCCTTATCTGCATTTGGCATCACCTGCAAGCGATACACTGAAGGAGCCACAACAAGCCCCCGCTAGGATCGCGGCTGCCGGGAAAATAAGTCCACCCAGAACCAGTCTGGCGTGTCTTTGGTTTATTTTCTTTCCAGACCCGAAATGGAGGGGGCGGGGAGCGGCCCGGGTGGGAGGGGGCTGGGAATGGCCCCTGGTTATGCCGTGCCCAGGTCACTTGGTGTGACATTTCAAACCCCTGCGACTTGTTTTCTTGAAAACTGGCTTTAGTGATCGCAGGAAATAACCGAGAGATACTGAATCTCCAGTAGGCCCCCGGGCAAGCACAAAAAAAAAAAAAAAAAAAAAAAAGGAAAAGGTTTTACCCTACACAAATATTTAACCCTTTGGCAGCCTGGAAGAGTGCTTTCCAAAGACCAGCCCTCTCTGGGTGGACTCAAGAAGCTACCAGACTAGCAGTCAGTGCACCACTGTTGGAAGAATCTCTGGCGTCGAATTTCCATTTTTTTTTTTTTGTCCCTTGAGTCAAATGACTCTCAAGTGTATCTTTGTCCAGGGTTTATTTTGGAAGGGGCAACACGCTGAGTAGGGGTTAGTGCTGTCTTAGTTTAGGTAGACGCTGTTAAGGAAAATATGTTCCAGGGGTAGCTGCAATCGCTGGTTAGGGATGGCCATGGCTGCTTGGATGACCAGAGGCCACGGTGAGGTGACAGAGCTTATGGCAGAATTTCTTAACCCCCACTCCATCCCAATTTGATCATGGAAGCCTTACGGACAAAAGCCTTACGGAAAAAAATGGGAGGAGGCGGGAACATTGAGCCACGTTTGTATTTTACTTCCTGAAAGTTAAGGTGATGCTAGCACGAATATTAAAGGGAACATTCCCTTTCTTCGCGATTTAGGAAATGGGGCTGCAAACTTAGAGATAAGGGAAGAGATACGCAGGGTTAATGAAGACCAGCTTTACCTCTCAAGTGCCCAGAAATGGCTTTAATAATCAGGTCTGGGTTCTTTGAGGCTTCATTCCATTAACCTAGACCATTCCTTTCTAAACAGAAATGTAGATTTCTCCTTTTACTTTGTGGTGGACATTGGATAGGGGACTAAACTTTGGATAAATCTTACTTTCAAAAACTTTTGATTTATCTAGAATATCTAGTTTTCTCATTTTTTATTAAAAAGGAAATAACAGGTACTTGAATAAATTTCATTAATGATTGTTAATTAGCTGTGAATTTTTGCTTTTGACAGACTGCAGTATTTTTTATGCTACAGATGGAAATGTCTACTTTTCTAGTTTCATCTGTAGATCAAAAATCTAATTCATTTTTTATCTTTTAAAAATCTTTTTTTTTTGTTATATGTGTATCTTTTTTAATATTGAGAAAATGCCCACATAAAGTGGTTATTGTGTATTAAGATGCCTGCATTTCTCTGTATTACTGTATAAAATATTACAGGCTTTTCTTTTCGGTAGTTGCCAGCCACCCACCAAGGTGCATCATTTTCTGCATGGATTTCTAGTGAAGGATTTAACTCTGAAGCCTACCACAGTGGTCTCTAGGGAGGTGTCAGAACTACCTTTGGCTAGTTACATTAATGAATATCAGTTTTACTAGTTCCCAGGTCATCTTTAAACATCTCTGTAATGCAGCAGGGATTTTCCTGTAAATTAAATTACCTGTAGCAATTACAAGTGTTGTTGTATTATATGCTTACCGAACTTTTAGCGTTAGGTACCCAGTTGTGTAGTAAAAGTTCAATGAAAGGTGAATTGCCATCGATGGAAAATGGATGTTATTTAGTTGGATTCACTTTAGAATAAGGTTTTCTCAGAAGACATATCTAATAATTTGGATACATCTATGTAACTGAGGCAAAAAAGGGATTCCCAGAGAGGGAAAAGTTTATGGCTATTATTACCACAAAATGTAATACATATTGAAAGACTTTGTAATTCTGGGAAATTCAGAGTCCCTGTGGCAGTATTCCCAACAAACTTTAATATTTAATGGGTTGTGGAACAGAAATCAGCTTTCAGTTTTGAATATGGAATAACAAACCTTAATTTTGTTAGAGCTGCAATAACTGGGTTTAAACGAGACATTGTCTAAGTTTATTCTCTAGAAAATGTGAGATTCTGCTACTGCTGCGTTAGAGAGGGCAGAGTCTGCCACACATTTAGTTAGCTGTGTTTTCTTATAAGAGTATTCACCAGAGAGAGTAAGGGAATTAGCTGAATAGCAGCATGGTGGAGGGAAGAAACAGTGGATGAAAAACTGTTTGCAGAGAAGTTCCCAGTGGAATTGTGATAAAAGAAGGAAATTCAGAGTTTATTAAGGTGATGTGAGGAAGATTAGAAGCTTTTAAATGTGGGTTTGATTGATGTGAAAGTAAACTTTCTTGAAAATACTGGGATTCAGTGCAATAATGAGGACTGTGTGACCAATTACAGACTAGCACCTTGTTGATGGAGACCGTGCAGGGAAGATGCAGATATCTGAGTTAGATCGAAGGTAGTAATGGGAGCAAGAAAGGGCACAAAGAAGTACTCTATTGGGACCCAGATAGGTAGTTAGGTAGGGAGTGGCCCCTGCAGCAATCCCGATAAAAAAGGGGTTGTCCCAGGTAAGTCCAGCCTTTGACCACGGTACCTCCATACCTCCAGGTCAAGATGGTCAGCCGCTGGCAAGAGAGTGAGTCAGGGGGTGTGCTCAGGGGCGGGCAGGAGCTCAAAAGGCTGAGGGATATATAAGTTAGGTATGGTTTGAGCAGTCCGGAGACCCCAGGGTTTGGGCTCAGGGTGGAGAGGAGAAGGGAGAGGTAAGTGGAAGAATAGAGATGGTGAGGAGGGATTTCTTCTCGGATTTTCGAGACCCTAGACTTCCTGAGAGAACGTGGCTAGGAGCCTGGAAAGAAAGAACCCAGTTGTGTCTGGAAAGGAGGGCAGAGATATTAGCGGAGGCTGAGGTCCAAACGAGGCTCGACTGGGGCCCGGTTTTGGGGTTCCGGGTCTCCGGATTGGGCTGGAAGCAGCGGCCCCGAAGTCCTGCCGGGCGGCCCGCATAATGCAGCCAGGAGAGCTCGGGAGAAGCCAACAGCCTCCTGCTGCAGGAAAATTCGTTTGGGCAACCGCGTTGGGCTTACAAACGTTGTTGCCCTCGGGCAGTTTTTCTCTTTTTGACTCAAAATCTGGGCTCTAAATCCCAGGTGAAATTGTTGCTTTTTCTGCCGCTGTGCCCCGTCGCACCGTCGGCGTCTCAGGCCGGACGCGCAGGCCTTTCGCCCCCGCCCGACCTGTCCGCCTGCGGCCCCGGAGCCGCGGCACACCGGGATGTGGCCCTGGTCCCCGGAGAGGACCTGTGCTGGCACCGCAGCCCCGCAAATTGGAACAAGATGTGCCCGCGCTCACCTGGGCGTGAGCTCTCCCCATCCCCTGGGAGTTTGGAAGTCGTAAAACCCAGGGGAGACGGGGCTTAAATCACGCGGGGCGGCCGGGGGCGCATTAAGGAAGGGACTGGAGACCGCCAGGAAGCGCGGGCGGGAAGCCCCCAGCGCCCAGGCCCGACCCGCGGGTCCCTCCCGTCCGGGACGCGGGCGGCAGAGAGGCCGTTCAATTAAACGTTTAATTGCGAATTCTGGTACGGTTTCTGGGAGGTTAATCACAGCTGTCTCCATTATTGATGGCTTTCTGGCAAATTTCCGAGCAGATAAGAAGCATATTCTATTGTGAAGCGTCTTTCAGGAAATGATATAAATATTTGATGGTTCCTTTCAGCGACCAGGATCCTGCACCCACGCCCCGGCGGGATTCGGGAACAGCTCGCCGGCTTGGGGCGCCCCGGGCCGCCGCCAGTCGGGGAAGGAGCCTGCGGCCCGCACCCGCCTCCGCCCCGCGGCGCCCGCGCTCCCGCGTCCCGGCCGCCCAGTCGCGCCGCCCAGGGGGCTGCCCGGGAGCCGGCCCGCGCACGGGAGGTTTTCTTATTTAATCGGATCATTTTATTTTCTCTCGATTTGCAAAGAAGTAAAAATCAGCATATACAACACCCATCAGATATGGGAGCCATCGAAAAGAAGTGCCCTGAACACGAGGTAGGTAAGTTTCCCGCCCCTCCCACAGTCCTGAGTCTATACTTGTCACACCATTTTTTTTTTTTCCAACCCGATCTTCTTTCCCGGTAATGTTTGATCCTTATCTGACAGAAATTATTACCTGTGTCACTCAGTGACCGGCTTAAGGTGGAGAGACGAAGAGAACGAGATGCTGGGAACGAACGAACGGTCAGCATCTGCCCGCAGACACAGCAGAGGCGCACAGCAGATTAAAACTTTATTCAGAATACAGCTATTGTGACCTTCTGTTTAATTCTTACCTCAGCGTTGCTTCATTTCACAATAGAGAAAATATCCTAGGCTGATCAACTCTAATTGATCATAAAAGATCACTAATTTTTATTGAGAGGAATGACTCCCAATACTCAGGGAGTATTATCTGTCAGGAAAGTTCAAGGAGACCATTGAACACAACACTCTAAATTCATTTCAAGTACTCCCCAAAAGGTATTATGTAATTAGAATGGAAAAATGTTATAAACGTCCTTACTCCAAATCTTAAAAAGGGAAATTTAGAGCAGATAAAATTAGGATATTTCAGGAGTTGGAGTTAACATTTTTCTTGCCGATTTGTATTACCCTAACATGAAAAGTCAACATTGAAAACATTAGAATAAGTTATATTTATTACAAGAACAAACAGACTTCCTAATTTTATGTCTAATTTCACCCATAGTACAAATGCAAAGTATTTATTATCACAGGAAGTTACTGAACTCCAAGACATTGAGCATAAATGAAATAAACTCAACTTGGAAAATTAGAAAGCAGAACATTAAAGTATCTACAGTCATTATAAATAGTGCAAAGTATATACCATATCTACAGTGCAGGGGGAGAGTATAAACATGTGAAAATGAGTTTCTTAAGGAACAATTGGGAACAATTTAAAGTATTAACAAGGGTACTCAAATACAGAACCAACCAAAACATTTATTTTTTCTCTCTTTTTAAGAAAAACTGTCGCGCTTCTTCCCAGGCCTGCTGAGGAAATCTGTTAGCCAGCTCAAGATAGTCTTGGGAACCAAAACATTTCCCTGAGGAAAAAAAAAAAAAGCAAAAAGTAAACAGGGGTTAAATTCATTTTTTATAGTTTAAGAAATCAAATTTATGTTGCTATCTGAGTACAAAATGGAGATTCAGGTATATTTCAAAGAAACCATTATACATTTTTGGTAAATAAGGTGATCGATCTATCAGTATTGATCTATCTATAGTATTAAATACCTATTTAAACCACAATCCAGTTTGTGATTCTAACATATTTAGACATTAATCCCTACATAAAACCTTATGAGAAAAAGCTGGTTTTAGATTCCAGAATAACAAAATATGCAGAAGCCAGCAGAGTGTGATGCACCTCTAGTCCCAGGAGCCTGGGGCAGGAAGATTGCTAAAGCCTAGGAGTTCAAGGCTGCAGTGAACCTGTCAATAGCTATTGCACTCCAGCCTGGACAACAGAGCAAGACTCCATCTCTAAAAATATATAGAGAGGTGCCAAAAATGTATACATATTTTAAGAAAGAAGAAAACAATTACATTTGTAACATTCAAGTCACATTTGACTTCTGTAATTACAAGAGGTGCTCAACGTGACTTGTGTTCATCGGTATATATTGAATATTACAATTTTAGTACAGTTTTTTTCCTTTGTTAAAGTGTGTATAGTGTGTATAGGTTTTTTTTGGGTACCCTCTGTGTATATGATGCACAAGGTGAAATAACAGTCACATATTCTTTCCTTAAGTTAGCCATATTAGTCATGACATTTGTTATCATCAACAAATGATGACATTTGTATTCTGAAATACTCTATTTAATTGAAAACATGAATTTAGTTTATCTATAATCTTACAGTTGTTCAAATCTGGCATTCAACTGCCTACTTAAGAAAGCAGAGGAAATGATTAAGAATTTCATTGGTCAGTGATAAAGGCAAAATAAAGCACTTCATAGCTGGATAGTCAGTGAGTAGTGGGTATCTGAAAACCCAAATTCCTCCTCATCAGCAAGAATGTGGCTCTACCAAGAGCTACTTTAATTTTAATTTATTTATTTTTGTTTTGTTTTTTGAGACCGAGTCTCTGTCTCCCTAGGTAGAGTGTCGTGGCATCATAGCTCACAGCAACCTTAAATTCCTAGGCTAAAGCAATCCTCTTGCCTCAGCCTCTGGAGTTGCTGGTACTATGGTGCCTGCCATAATGTTTTTCTGTTTTCAGGAGAAATGAGGGTCTCGCCTCTTGCTTAGGCTGTTCTCGAACTCCTGTGCTCAATCGATCCTGTTGCCTTGGCCTCCCAGAGTGCTAGGATTATGGGTGTGAGCAACTGCACCCGGCTGGGAGCTACTTCTTTTTTTGTAGTTTTTGGCTGGGGCTGGGTTTGAACCCGCCACCTCCGGCATATGGGGCTGGCACCATACTCCTTTGAGCCACAGGCACCACCCGGGAGCTACTTTTTTATTCACTGTTTTACCTGGGCAATGACATTTTATGAGGACTTAATATAAGTGAAAGAAGAATAGATGTCCAAGATGCAAACTGGCAGCCTAGAGAGGCATCATCATTTAAAAAAAGTAAACGTTATGAACTGTCACTAAGCGACAACCCTTTCTGAGCAAAGCATAGACCACCTCCCCATCTGCTATTCTGGGGAATAAACCTACTGTAACTGGGGAAAGCATGAAAAGCAGAGAGGATCGTCCCTTATAAAAAGAAGGACGGTTGGGACTTCTATAAGCCTCAGCCCATCAAAGAAAGGCAGCTCCTGGGATTGTGTCTTCTAGATATACAGCAAATGGTGACTTATGTTTGTATTTGGGAGCAAAAGTAAGAGAAAAGAGTGTCCATATTTTTACATAAAAAAACTGCTGTACAATTAAGAAATACATTGTAAGATTTTTCTAAGTATTTTCATCTATCTAAAACATTAAAAATTGTTTTGTAAGAAAAAATAACAAATTACATTGATTTCTCCCAAGTATCTTCTTTAAAAAAGGGGGGAGTTGTAATTGGGTCAGGGCAGAACTGAACTTACACACTAATTCTGGCTTAGACAAATGGTACTGGATATTGACTTGTGTTTTTGTAAAGTTGCATAGCTTTCTGTTTACTTTTCTGAGTAGTTGAGTCAATAAAACATGACATTTTTCATGATATTATAACAGCTCTAATTATATTTTCTTCTACACACTTTCAACACCTGATTGCCCACTATAGACAATTGTGTGTGTGTGTCCAATGTAAGCCCCACCTCCAATTAGGGCTTCTTGGTGGGTGCCCCCAAAGGTCCTTTG
This sequence comes from Arctocebus calabarensis, assembly GCA_963573935.1. Taxonomy (NCBI): domain Eukaryota; kingdom Metazoa; phylum Chordata; class Mammalia; order Primates; family Lorisidae; genus Arctocebus; species Arctocebus calabarensis. The sequence continues at coordinate 21,001 of CAUYON010202575.1, forward strand.
TCCTTTGGGAGTGGGTCTCTGAATGGGCACTATCAAACTAATGGAGGAATTAGGGAAAATCTGGATCAGGGTCTCATTAATCAGGGATGCTGTCACAACAGCTAGACAAAGAGCAACTACATTATAGTCTGAGTAGCGGAATATTTATAAAAGTAAAAATGCAGTTTAAAATTCTAAATCTCCAATTCTGATCATAGGAAAACACCTCAGCAAAAACACTATTGGAGAAAAAATGTTTGTAAATCTTTTAGTCTCGACTTTGCTAATTTGATGTTTTTTTTCTCCATATAAAATAATTATTTTCAATAAAAAATTGCAAGTATTTGAATTTAGAGGGAAAATATGGGCTACTATCATTGATAACTTTATTCTGAACATGGATAAGAAACAAAATCAATGTGATTTGTGTATTTATGTGAATACTAAAGTCACTATTAATCATCTGATTATCTCCTGTATTACAAAGTAACTCGTAATTATTCACCATTTAATATACATGTACCTTGCACGCGAGGATATTTACACAAGGATGTTTTGTGCTATTCTTTTACTTCCATAGATCTCTCTGTATATTCTTATGCATGCATGCTTCATGACAAAAATCAATCTTAACTTGGTATCTGAATCTGAATTTAAGTGATACACTAAATTGATTCCTCAAAAAAGTTGCAGAGGAGGGGTGGCACCTATGGCTCATTGAGTAAGGTGCCAGCCCCATATACTGAAGGTGGCGGGTTCAAACCCAGCCTCGGTGGAACTGCAAAAACAGAAAAATAGCCAGGTGTTGTGGCGGGCGCCTGTAGTCCCAGCTACTTGGGAGGCTGAGACAAGAGAATTGCCTAAACCCAGAAGTTGGAGGTTGCTGTGAGCTGTATGACGCCACGGCACTCTACTGAGGGTGAAAAAGTGAGACTTTATCTCTACAAAAAAAAAAAAAAAAAGTTGCAGAGGAAAGGATAGGAAGGATGCCCATTTGGCTAAAAGACACATGAAACAATTTTAGTAGAGACCTACCTTTGGGCTGGTAAGACTGGTTATCTGCCTGAACTGGAGTTTGTGCAAAATCCTGCGTGAGAAGAAAAAAATGTTTTTATACCAATGCCATGAGCAGATAATTTCACTAAAGGCGGTTTTAAATACATTTCTGATTCATGCAACCGCCTTTGCATGAATAATTTGGAGCTCAAACATAAAAGCTGAAGAAACTGATGTCACATAATCTGGATTCTTATACATCATCCTAAAACAAATAGTGATGACTTAAATTTTGTCAAATATCACTAGATTGCAGGTTGCTGTCTATTTTGGAAACTACAACTTTATTTTATATCTAATAAACTTTAATTTTAAGCTAAATTTACTATCTTAAAATAACAAGGGCTGCCTGTAAAGCATCCAGCCATTGTTTTGTTAATCTAACAATAAAATATAGCATGGCTGGATACTTTCTGGATAGCCCTTGTATGAAAAAATGTTTACCATTTAAAACAGTACAAATATAAAAATCCTTATGAATTCTGTACCCAAGTCTTAAAGTCTGATAATTTTACTTTTAGATGAACGGGAGGTGAAAAATGTGTAGTATATAATATGTAAATGTTCAAAAACCTAGGATAAACTGTTAGATCCTTTTCTTGGGGGGGGACAAGGTCTTGCTCTGTTGCCAGGGCCTGAGCTCAGTGGTATCATCACCGCTTACTGCAACCTTTGTCCTTGCCCAGGCTGGTCTCAAACTCCTGGGCTGAAATGATCCTCCCTCCTCAGCCCCGCAAAGTGCTGGGATTACAAGCATGAGCCACTGCCGCCTGGCCTGAAAAGACCATTTTATAAACTAGAATCTAACATATATTCATTCCCTTGAGCACAATTATTTATAGAAAAAACCATACTATCCCAAGTAAGCAATATTAAGACACTTATGTAGCATTTACAAAATTTGTGTTAAATAATGAATTTTTAAAATAATACATCTTGACTTTAGATTGAAGATTGATATAATTTTTTTTTTTTTTGAGACAGAGCCTCAAGCTGTCGCCCTGGGTAGAGTGTTGTGGCATTATAGCTCACAGCAACCTCCAACTCCTGGGCTCAAAGCGAGTCTCCTGCCTCGGCCTCCCAAGTAGTTGGGACTATAGGCGCCTGCCACAACGCCCGGCCATTTTTTGGTTGCAGCCGTCATTGTTGTTTGGTGGGCCCAGGCTGGATTCGAACCCGCCAGCTCAGGTGTACCTGGCTGGCGCCTTAGCCCGCTGAGCCACAGGCGCCAAGCCTATGATATCATTTGTATCTTTATAAATTATTTTATAAGCAGTTGAAAACGGAAAGAACTAAGTTGGTACAGACACAAAACTGTGCTCAAATACTACTTTGTCGAGGCCTCTCTGCACATCAGCCCCCTGCAATCCCCTTCTCCTGTCTTACTTTTCTCCACAGCACTTACCACCATCTGACATGCTATTTACTGATTTTTTTGATCCCTCCCCACTTTAATGAGAGCTCTGTGAATGCAGGGATTTTTATCTGTTTTCTTCATTGCTTTTATTTTCAGTGCCCAGCATACCTTACATGCTCAAAAATTACCTATTGAATGAAAGAATGAATAATTTGAACTTAAAAAGACTATGATCTTAAAATTATAATGTATTTTCTATTTCTTTTATGCTATATGACTTTATTAATATTTTAATTTAACTGTAAGACAGTTTTTGAAAATCCATACCTGTAGATCTGAATATCTGACTTGAAAATTTTTCCAAAAAAATGGAACCCAGACTCAAACAGAACAATTAAGCTGAAAATAAAACTTCTAAACATGACCGATGTAGCTGTGCTTATTGATTGATTATGTAATAGAGGATAGCTTAGGAAATGTAAACTACTAATTGTTGTCTAAGGTGCAGAAGGCTCGGGGAACCCCTTAGCCATCCTCTATAGATTAGATACTGTCATGACCCTTTGACAGTGACGGATGCCTACTACCCAGAATACAGAACAACAGTAATACAGAACTCTGCTTTCTGTTTTGTTATGAAGACCAGAAAGCACTGTGTATTAATCACATGTATGCTATAGAGCAAAAACACATTGATTTTATGGTGGATATTTGAAAGAAATTGGAAACATTTCAGCCAATAATGATCTACAATGACAAGAGAAAAAAATTACATGATTAGAAATTAGTAAATGTTAAAAGAACAGTCAACTTGATTTTTTTATTGTCAATTGACTCAGTTACATTAAATGTGGAAATATTACTTTGCTACAGTCCTAATTCTGATTCTAGTCCTATAGAATTTAACTAGATCAGAAAAATATAAGCCTATACTTAAAAGTTTTACATTTTTTCAAAAAGAAATATACAGGTTATTTTATACACACATACATACTAAGTATAATCTACTTGTAATAAGTATCTATGAGAATTATGCTTATTTAAAAATTTACAATTAAACTTTTTTTTTTTCTTTGAGACAGAGTCTCACTCTGTCACCCTGGGTAGAGTGTGGTGGCATCACAGCTCACAGCAACCTCAAATTCATGGGCATGAGCGATGCTCTTGCCTCAGCCTCCCAAGTAGCTGGGACTATAGGCACCCACCACAACGCCTGGCTAGTTTTTCTATTTTTAGTAGAAACGGAGTCTTGCTCTTACTCATTCTGGTCTTGAAGCCCTGGCAGTCCACCCACCTTGGCCTCCCAGAATTCTAGGATTACAGGCATGAACCACTGCACCCAGCCCAATAAACTGGTTTTTTTTTTTTAGAGACAGAGTCTTACTTTGTGGCTCTCGATAGAGTGCCGTGTCGTCCAGCTCTTGGGTTTAGGCGATTCTTTTGCCTCAGCCTTCTGAGTAGCTGGGACTACAGGCGCCTGCCACAACGCCCAGCTAAAATAAACTGGTTTTAATTGATCTTTTTTCAGCAATTATTATCTATTTCCCATAGCTAGACTAAAATCAAGATAAATGTACAGTTAAACTCTTAAAGAAGTCTAGCGGTCTTTTAAAAACATTTCCCGATTGCAGGTTAACATTTCCTTAACTAGGAAAATATCCCTTCCTTGAAATCTTCCAAGTAAAAATTATTCAGCCCTCAGACCCAGTTCTATCAGTGATACTTCCGAAACTATCCTGATATTTTTCAAATTAATTCTTAAGCATAGAAATACGTAAATTTTTTTAAAGGTAGAGTGGAAGGCAAAAAAAAAAAAAGAAACAGCTGGTTCACTTTTACTTCTCAATTGCATTAGTTTACACATAAAGCCGGAGAATCAGGCATCATGCGGAAGGTACCTGAATGAAAGTGGCCAGCAAAACACAGCTCATCTCTTGCTCCAGAATGATCTTGTTCTGACGGTTGTTGTAACAAGCAGCGATAAGTGAGGGGAACAGGACTTTGATCAGCCGTGGGTCACTGAAATACTGGAAGGGCAGCTGGCAGAGCTTCTGCAGCACCGTGGGGTGGCGGCCGGACTGTACGATCACCTGAAACAGAGAAGCCCAGGGCAATTGCCAAAAGCTGCCTGCCCTGAGCCCACCCCCCCGCACCCTGCCTGACACCCTGCAGCAGTGTTGGTTAGAACCATGGAGAGCATGCTGAGGGGTAAAGAAAAAGACTCCTCACTTCTTACCGGAGCTTAGTTTAAGGGATATGTTAAGAGAGCAGACAATAAAACAATGTCATTTCTCAACATAAGGAAATGATTCTGAAAGTTCTGTAGCCATTTAAAAATTATTATAATCCACAAAGAAGGGCACGGCTGTCATGGAGAGACGATGCCAGTAACGTGGACTCCAAATACATATTGCCTAAACTCTGCAAAGAGCTCACTCGTGAGACAGTACTCTCCTCTGGCCCTGCCCACTGCAGCCTTCCCTCACCCCAGCTCCCTGAATATCCTGAGCCCAGATCTATGTGGTATGCAGGCAAGTGCTAGAAAGAAAAGGGAATTGTAAGAGGAATGGGACAGTTTCAGCAAGTTCAGCCTCTAAAAGATCCTTCCTCCAATCCATACCCCTTATCTCTGTTTCCATCAGTGCCATTGAGTCTAAAAGGAGAATTGTTTAGATAAATGAGACTGTTGTCTTATAGCAATCTAGGTTTACAACTGTGTACCTTTAAAGAAATCGGGCAATGAAATTAATGGGGCTGCAGGAAAGCCCTCCTAATTTACTCCTGAGGCCTACATGATAAACTAAGAAATGTCAAAATCAGATCTGTTTCAAGTAACCTTGATTAGACAGTTCTAATATGAAAGAGCTGGGTGACCCAAAGCCCACTGTATGTACAGGAGGAAGCTTCTAGAAGGCTAGGAGCACTGTAAAACCTAGGGTCGGGACTGTAAATTGTACTGGGAAAAACACAATTTTACAGGTACACACCCAGACAGGGCTGCATTCAAATTAAAACCAGAAGGACAGAATGGAATAGCAGAGGCAGGAGAAACATAAATTACAGGGATTTACAAGTTTTCAAAGTACTTTTAACAATACTTTAAGAACACACTCTCAGATGATAATGCAGTTTGGTTTAAGAACAAAATCAACAAAGTAATAGTTCACATATTTTCGTTCAATAGCTAAAATGACATCAAAAACCTTTAGGGAATGTTGATAGGGACTTGTTAATACCTTCAAATCCAGGAGGAATTTTAAAGACTCGCAGTGTGTGACAATTCCACACAGGGCTATGTGCTGCCATTTCTGACACTGGCTGAGAGGAATATGCCCTACCATTTACTTTATTGATAAAGCATTTACTTAAATCTTTAATTATTAGCTACAAGTTTTGTAACATAGCCAAATAGTCACCACTTTAGAATTTATGGTGATACCATTATTAGTAAGTCTTTTTTTCCCTCGAGTCAAAAATTAAGAACAAGTTTTTTCTTTGAAACGTCATTGTTAAAATGCTATTATTGGAAGGTTTACTAATTGAAAAGGTATCACCGGCCAGTCTGGGCTGGCACAGGCACAATGTTCTTGTTAAGTTAACATAGGACATTAGAGCTCAGCCCGAACGTACTCTTTTTAGACTCCTAAACCTCACTGGGCCCCCTCAGGGACCTGTTGGTCCCCTTAAGGAACAGAGGTAGTTATCAGTAGCCTGTTTACAGAGTGAATTTACAGAGATTGTCAGCGGTGCTGTGGGCTGACATGCCGGAGCCCATTACTTTAAGTCCCTGGACTGCAGAAGATGCAAACAGATATAGGCCGTCTATCATGGGCTAAGGAGTTCTACCCAGGGACCACCTGATAACACTTAGCCAGGTTACAGGTAAAGAGTCTATGAGGGCTAGTGAGACCTCCCTCTCCCACCAGTGGCTTGGTCGTGAGCCACAATTGGACATCTGTCCACACTGTCCTTCAAACCACATTTCAGACATTGTGGGGAGATGGGATCAGGAGGTCCAGGAAGGAGCCAATCTGTAGCTCCAAGACTCAGTGGGCTGATTCCAGTGGGTTTGTGCACAGAAGGGTGGCACAGTGACGTCACCGTGACGTCATGAGCACAGCTGAACAGTCTGCTGAATCAGGCGAAGCACTTCCTTTTGGGGCAGAGAAATGGGCTGGGAATGCCAATAGCCTGACCTTGCTGCTCAGAGCTGTGAGGACCAGGAGAGAGTTGTCTGACAGGCTTTTAGACAGGTGGGGGCTGAGGGCAGGGCTCAGTTTTATTTCCTCCAGCCATCTACTCCTAGGCCTTAGATGGCAAAATGTCACCTTGGACTGCACAAACTACAGAAAGTCAGTGGAGTCATCACAGGACATGACGGTCTTGCTGAGTAGACAACATGCACATAATTGAGGGACATCTCAGGTTTTACAATATGGTATCTTCTCTATTGCCTTCTTGATGCTGCTGTACCTAAGTTAGTATGTGTTGTAGCCGGGCACAGTGGCATGTGCCTGTAGCCCTAGCTATTCAGGAGTCTGAGGCAGGAGGATCACTTGAGCCTAGTCGCTTGAGGATGCAGTGAGCTGTAATGGTGCACTGCACTCTAGCCTGGTTGCGCAACAGGGTGTTTGCCTCAAAAAAAAAAAGGAAAAGAAAAGAAAAAAAAGGTTGGTTTGTTACCTTTCCGAAGAGCTGCCCATAAATCCTAAGGTGAGCCTGGCCAGCCCACCTGCCTCACCTTCCAGGGTGCACAGACCAATACAACCATAAAGGGGCTTCCTACCGAGCTTCCTTCCAGAGCACTGAACCAAAGGGAGGGAGTGGCCTAGCAGCAGGTTTCTTTGGTGGCCAGAGAAATCAGCTAGAGAGAGCATATAACATCAGTTACACAGCATATGTGGCCTCAATAATAAAGAAAAATAGCTTTTTAATATGATGTCCACTTGCAGATGGAAAGGAGAAACCCGAGGTCACCAAGGGAATTTCCAGTAACATTTGGATCCCAAGAGATTGAAACTGAACCTTGCTCTTAGATGTGATTGATTCTAAAATAGGTGCTATATGAAATCTGGGTTCCTGCCTTTATTTTATTTGCCAATTAGCTGTGCAACCTGGGAAATTTACCCAATTGCTCTTGGTTTTAAGGTGGTGAATTTTTCAAAAGTAAACTTTTTATTGAAGTTTAGCAAACAAATACACAAACACCCCTCTAGACACCCACCCATCCCGTTAGGGGAATAACTCAATATTCACAAAGTAATATAATGGTGTCGCCAAGTACCCAGATAAAGAGAATACCAGTAAGTATGCTGGGTCTTTAAACATATTCTTTCTTACTGACAATTAGATCCCTACATTTTGAATTTGAGACAAATCATGTGGAAACTCACTGACTGCACAGAACATGAGAGAAGGTACTTCAAGGCTTCCACGGAGCCATTCTTGATCATTTTCTGGAGAGATCATGGGTGCACAGACCCTGCTCCTGGTTTTCCAAGCATAGGCTGGTAGGCATAATTCTACACCCCTTAAGGGTATCTTTTACCCAAATACCCTAGTGACCCCCCACTTTTTTCTTTAGTATCATTTGTGAGGGGTTGGGGAGGGGAGAGAGGGAAAGACAAACCCTGTGACTACTGGCTTTTCTTTGTGGAACTATTAAGGGTTCTGGATATAGTAGCTCTAGAAAAAAGAAAGTTGCCGCAAAGAAATGATAAATATTTAAAGTAATAGATGTGGTACATGTAATCGCCCCTATTTGATTAGACAATGCATTCATACATTGGAACATCATAGCACACCCTATAAATATGTACAATTATTATATATCAATTATAAGTAAAAGTTAATTAAAAGAAAACTGCATGCGGGCAATGGGTACTATAATATGGTGGAAAGTCCGAGAGACGATGTATGAAAGTAACAGTAATACAAAGGAGCCTGGAAAGACATGGGGCTAGGGTACCCCATGGGGGGAGAGGCCATTTCTCATTTAGGTTGTATGTGGAAGGCTGTGCTGAAGGGGCGGTTGGGCCTAGAAAGCTGGATCAGATCCAGGTACATGGAAATTGTAGGTGGAGGGAAGCAGCTCAGAGATTCAGTACCAGCCTGTCTTAGGTGGCTTGGTGTAACACAATACCACAGACTGGGTGGCTTGAACAACAGAAACTTATTTCCCAAAGTTCTGGAGGCTAGAAGTCTGAGGTCAGGGTATCAGCATGGTTGGGTTCCAGTGAGGACTCTTCCTGGTTCACAGATGGCAGGCTTCTCCTAGAGCTCACTCAGTCTTTCCTCAGTGAGTGTATTTATGGGGAAAACGCTCTCTCTCTCTTGTTATAAGGCCACTGATCAATCCTAGTGGATTAGGGCCCATTTAACCTTAATTACCTCTTAAAAACCCTACATCCAAATATAATCACATTGGGGGTTTTAAAATACAAATTTTGCGAGACCATAGTTTAGTCCACAGCACAACCTGAACTCATCCCTCACTGCCCTCAGCTAGAATGAGGTTCCATTAGAAAGGCGACCATTGCTAACCAGCTTTCTGAGTAAAGTAACTGTTCCCGGCCAGTCATCTATCAGTGGCCAGACGTCATGAAGCCATCAGCACAAGAGTGCTGGTGTTAGGCAGCCCCAGGCTCTAGGGCTGGGTCTGCCCCCAATCTGCAGGTATCTGTTGGGTATAACTCATTTGAGCCTTGGGGTCTTTCTATAAAATGGTGGTAGATGCCCTCAAGGTTTGGACAAGAATCCAATGAGACAATATCTGTGACCATAAAGTATAAAAGAAAGTGAGTTTGGTTAGCTCACCAGTTCTGCTCCGCGCCTCCTGTTGGATCAGACTTCCACACACTTGCAGGACCACAAGCCCCTCCCAGGGCCCTTCCATCATCTTTCCCCCATGTCTTCAGAAGGGCTACTCTTTAGAGCAGAGGGACTGGCAGAGGCAGGCCCTGCTCTCTGGCTGGGACTCATCAACAAGCTTCCTCTCACCTGGGAAGCCACTGCTGCCATCTCTCCCTGGCCCTGTCTCCACAGGAGAGAGCTATGCAAACAGTGCTGGGGCTGCCAGCCAGGATCTTGTGGTAGTGGAGTAGGAAATGCATTCTGACAGCTCTGAAAAGAAAATCCCAGCACGAGTATGATCCAAGGAACACAGGTAAGTGGTGCAGATGAACAGAGGCTTAGCTGACTCTGTGTGTGTGTGTGTTTTGAGGCTGTTGTGTTAGACTTGTCAGTTTGAAAATAGAGCAGGAAGAGCCAAAGCTAACAGGCTGGTGTTGTGGGCTCCTGATTCAGACTCAGGATGAGCTTCTCTTGAAAGACTTAAGGAAATCCTTAAGCTCAGGAAGTCTTCCCAGGCAGCACAGTTAAAGACAGTCTTTCCTTTCCAACCCAAAGATACGGCTGCAGCTATCACACATCGAAGTGTATGTAGTGTAATTTCCCATGTGACAGAAGGGCAGGGACTGTGTCTTTTCCTACACTGTCTTTCATTACTGCTCTGGTAAATGAGGCACAGGGGAGGTCCTCAGGTACTGGAATGAATAAAACAATGTGACCGAGGCCCTCACGTAACAAACCCATTCATATTGCCTTGGGGAAGAATCATGTCCCATCTCTTCTCATGAGGGGTACGTGCAACTTTCTGAATTTGAGGCCTCAATGGTGTTTACACAGTGTTGCCTTCAGTCTGCATATCTAGTACCTAAAGAACGGATTTTGTGATAAGCTGTTTCTATCCTAGAAGGAAATTGGGATTGGTATCCCAAGAGTCCTGGGCACCAAGACACAGATTCCTGGTTGGGTTATAAGGAAAGGTCTGGAAAAGATCCTCCCCTTTGCAAATGTGGGCAACACTTCTCACTTAAAATGAAGGAATTCCAGGTGTTCTAGGATACCACCTGCCAGAACTGCAGCAGTCCCCAACTCAGTAGAAGTCTGTCACTGGGAGAAGTCAGTACTCGCCAGCTGTAGAGCCCCTCTGCCTACATTATCTGAGTCTCTAACGTCTGAGGTAGTGTATTTACATAATGGGGAAAAGAATGCTCAGAAAGTTCCAGAGACTTGCCATTGGTAGAACTGGGCTTTGAAAACTCCTACAACTCTGAGTGCTGGGTTCTTTTTCACCTCCAGGCTCCTCCAGCGCTATAGACTCCTGAGGCTTGGGGCAGTGCCTGTGGCTCAACGAGTATGGCACTGGCCCCATATGCCAGAGGTGGTGGGTTCAAACCCAGCCCCGGCCAAAAATATACAAAAAAAAAAAAAAAAAGACTCCTGAGGCTGTCCCTTCATGGGAAGAGGGGCTCTCTGTTGCCAGACCTGAGCTCACTCCCATGACTGGCCACTAGCCAGCTTCTTGCATGACTTTGCCAGCCCAGATGAAGATGAGGATGACATACTGCCGTTCTAAACAGACTAAACCAACCGACACACAGATTAAACTAACACAAAAGGCCTTTCTTCAAAAACCTACACTGTTCTTGGCTTGGTATCAAATAACTAGTTCTTGGCTATGTGCTGGGCTGTGCCAAAGGTTTGTCTGAAATTATCAGATGTAAGAACTTGAAAGAGAGGAAGGGTTGGTGCTGGGGATAGACTCTCAGGAAGGAACTGCTGGAACATGTGACTCCACAGTGAGTACCATCTTACTGTGGGTGTGCAGCTGGCTGCCTTCCGGGCAGCCTTGACAGTCTGAGTCCCCTGCAAACCTGGTCTTATATTTTTGAAACAAATGCTATCATGTAAAACATGTTTATACTATTAATTCTTGGTATGATCTATATAGTTTAACCCTAAAGTTAAGTTTAAAACGAACAAAAATAGGAAAGTAAGTCAGGAGCAGTGGCTTATACCTGTAATCCTAGCATTCTCGGAGGCCAAGGCAGGATAGCTTGAGCTCAGGAGCATGAGACCAGTTTAAGCAAGAATGAGACCCCATCTCTACTAAAAATATAAAAACTAGCTTCTGGGCACCTGTAGTCCCAGCTACTTGGGAGGCTGAGGCAGGAGGATCACTTGAGCCTAGGGCACTATAGCCCAGGCAACAGAGTCAGACTGGGCAAACAAACAATAACAACAACACAAAGGTAGGGTACTAGTGGTCACAGTCTGGTTTAAAAATGTCATAGACCTGGGCAGTTTGCACATTTCACATCTACTTGATGACTACCACAGTCACTCCACAGGGCTCCAAGGAGAGTGGCTGGAAAAGCCTGTGGGGAGTCTATCAAGTTATATAAATGTAAATCATCCTGATTCTCCTCACCCAGAGGGATCCTTTCCTTCAACTGTAACCACTTGGAATGTAGGTAACAACCAGGAAAGGAGCCAGGAGGGCTCTGAGCAGAGAGATTAGTGCGTTCATCAGAACACTTGCTGAGCACTACTCAGGCCAGCACAGGGCAGCACCGGGAGGTGCTGTACAAGTCAGAGACACCTGGCCTCGTGGAGTTCCCATTCTTTACACAAAATCCATCAAGCTTGTTACGCACAGGATCGTTCTGCAAGCTGCAACTGGGTACCAGTTCACATTTCAGGTGCAAGGCTAAAGTCAGTTTTCTGGACTAGAGTAGAATTGAATGGGCAAATTAGAAAGATACTTAATAGGTAAACTGACCAGAGGAAGAAGCATCAACTGACACTAATATGTGATGGGCTTGGAATTAAAATGATTTCAAGTAGAAATGAGAGTTTAAAATATTGCCTAAAACCATTTTGCCTAAGGGGGAGTATCTACACCCTTTTAGCTGGTCTTGAGAACATTACTGTATTGTAGTAAAATATCTTATTAATTATAATCAATTACCTTTACTTAGCATGCTACACTTAACAAATTTGCTTCCACATACATGATAATCCTCATGTGCCCTAACATAGTAGTGGGAACTCCTTTCTGAATATGGCAAAAAATATGCAATATATGATGTGTCATTTGTTTAAGAATGAAAAAAACTTCATAATATTGTAAATGTGATCGGAAATAGTTAATGGTAAACACATAATTATGTTTTAAAGGTAAATTTAATCATCTGCAAAAATTCACTTTTATGGGAATGGTTCATTTCCTGACCATACCAAAATCGTGACACTAAATGATAAAAGCAAACTAGGAAAATATTCTGCACTGGTTTCTTGACACACACACACACACACACACACAAAAAGTATGCATATTTTAAGAAAGAAAAACTGTATTAATTATAATACTCAGTATATATTGAGAACAAAAGATGACAAGTCATGCTGAGCACCTCTTCTAACTGCAGAAGTTAAATGTGACTTGAGTATTACAACTTTAATATAGGTTTTCCTTTCTTAAAGGAAAACAAATTTTTTTCCTAGCAATTTACATGTGTAACAGACGACCATGGTGTCCTGCAGTGAAATCTCCAGCTCTCTAGAATTCACATTCAAGGAAATGAAACAGTAAATGGTCACGTTCTGCTTTACCCTACTTATCCTCTTACGAATCTGCTGATGGTAATCAGACTTAAGAGTGATACTGAATTTTCCCCTAGAAGGACTTCATCAGTGGTTTTAGAAAGCTTTCCATTTTGTGGTATTTTTATTAGGTTTTTTTTTTTTCCCTCCAGAAGGCCTTCTGGCAAGTTTCTGAATTATGCACACGGTCCCACTCTAGATGAGCAGCTGTTAGGGCAAAGCCAGCCTGGTGTGAATCCCATTTTCAGCAGTCTCAAGGCTATGTGCTCCGTGAGGAAAGGGTTTATAGTCACTGCTTTAGCCCCATCTTTGGCATCATGCCTAACACAGTGCCTGGTAAATATGTGTTCATTAACTATCTGGGGAATGAATGAATGACTGAGCTTTGGTTCTAAACCTTACCCCAGGGGTCCTGTAGAGCTTTAGGCCTTCAAGGTCCTCTGAATCTGTAGGAACAGCTGCCCAGGTGTTTGGCCAGCACCCTATCTGATCCCACAGCCTCCTGGCATGATGGTGCAGGGAATAAGGGTCGGGTGGAGCAGGGGCAGTTTCTTTCTACCAGGTGAGGGAACTGGTCTGTGAAAACTAAGGCCAAACCACTTGGTCAGGGTGGTAAGAGTGAGAAGGGTATGAAATCACACAGAAATGTATACAAATAGTTAAATCTCAGCAGGGCAAATTCTTTATGCCTAAGATTTTTTTTTTTCCTTGTCAGAGACAAGATGTCCTCAACAGAAGGGCAAAAATAGGTGTCTAGACATCTAAATTCATTAAAAGAGACAGCCCAGAGAGTCTGTAAATCACTGAACAAAGACTATTTTTCTAGCAGAGCAGAAACAAAGTAGCTGTGCATTCCTCTCCACAGCCTGGCCCTGCTACACGCTGCAGTCGAGACGCAGCGGCCAGGCGAGGCCTGTGCACTGCCAAGTCTCTCTGCCCACGTTGTCCTCGCCAAGCTCGTCATGCCTGGAGCTCAGGTCCAGGAGTGATATGACAGGAGGGTCCTTGAGGCTAGGGACCTCTACATAGCATCTGAAGAATATGGCATGCCCCAAACACAAATTGTTTCTTTAGTCTGATGCCTCAGGGATAGGCTAGGAAGGGTGGCTCTAATATCTCAGGAGAAGAAACTGAAGAGTCTGTCCACACACATAATCAAATCAAAATCAGAGCAGAGAAATACAAGATTCCCTTGGCTAGCACTGCAAACAAATTCTATCCTCCCAAACTTGCTTCTCCCGTAAGAGGATTTCTAGGCTGAGATTAAAAGCAGAGATCTTGGTGGCCTGTGTGGGAGGCAGGTTCTTTACAAAGGCACTTGCCTGCTTCTTGGTGGTCCCAGGGACGCCTGCTCTTCAGCACCAGCACAGCACGGATGAGGAAGGACAGAGCGAGGGAAGAGGGGAAGGAGGGAGGAAAGCAACCAGAGCCATCAGGAGAAGCTTGAGCCAAGCTGGGGGCTTGGCCCTCTATAGGCTTTGGAAACCAGGTTTTATCCTAAAGAAACCAGCGCTGTCCTCACACAGAGAGGGCTGAGTTGCTGTCCTGCTGTGTCCCTCCAGGGAACTGTGCAGGGAGGCCCCTGCTCAGCTGCAGGATGTGTAATGAGCATCACTAGCAGAGAGATACTAAAGAGTCTTCTAGGCAGATCCCTTCCTCAAACATCCTTCCACTGCTGCAGGAAAATACCGCTTCACGGCCAGGGCACTTGCTCACAGCCCTGGAGCACAGTGTGAAAGGCCGATGCCCACCTGCCCGTTCTCCATACACTGGAGTGGACTTTGAGTTTGGCATATCATCCCCCCTGCTCGTAACAGTTAGGCTCCTTGTGTCCTACAGGATCGACCCCCAAGTTCTTGGCTAGTACACAAGTCTTAGCTTTTGTTCTTTCTCCTACATCCTGAACTCCAGACAGGATGAACTGCTTGCAACGCCCCAAACCTGCCAGGCCATGTCACATCTCTATTCCTTCGTTCGTGTCCTCCTCTATGTCTGGCCTTCCTACCTTGCTCCTGGCAAGTATTCCATTTTCACGTATCAGTTCAAGTCCCACCTCCAGTGTGAAATGGTTTCAAGAGGAGCCTCTGGCACAGATCTAGGTTTGCTTAGTCTCCCTCAGCTCCGGAATGTCCGCAATGTTAGGGCAGAGAGGTCGTCTGTTTTGCTTCCCACCGTATCCTGGGTGTCTGGGACAGTGCCTGGCACTCACGACATTTACTGAAGGAAGGATGAGTCTCAGCACTGACAGCACTGCCCTGGCTGTGGGATTCATAAGGACAAGGCCCGGGCTGTATTCACTCCTGCATCTCCCAGCACGTGCTCGAACCAGGCTGGGCATTTAGTACAAGCTGATAAATGAGAGAAGGAACGAGGGATGAATGCTCATACGGACACAAAGCTCACGGTACTGGCATTTCCCCAAGCACCCTCCAGCTTTCTGTTCTGTGTTAAAGCCTATTTTTCCTTCTTTCACTTTGCTCTAGGAGGAGAAGAGTTACCTCTTAAATGAAAGCATGTTTTAAATTCTGTTCAAACACATCCTACAGCATAAGAAGGCTGGGTTAGATTTTCTCAAAGGCTTGGCTAACCCCAGAAGTCACAGTTTCTATAATTCGCCAGGAGCTATACCACTGTTTCTCAACCTTTTTTATCTCATGGCACACTTGGGCCTATAGTTAAACTTCCATGGGACACTTAAATTATGTTGATCAAACAAAAAAAAAAATAGAGTTTAAAGAAAAGAATATACTTACTGTGCTTTGAACTTCTTTTGAAAATAATTTAATTAGTGATCTTTAAAAATTTTCATGGCACACCTAAGATCCTCTCACAGTACACCGGTTGAAGATCATTGGAGCACACCAAAGTGCCGCTTCCATTTTACTTTACACTTGAGAAAGATCCTGTACACAGAGCACTGACCTTGGTAATTACACAGACTCATCTCATCTTCATAAATCTGAGACACTACTTTAGTTTGGATTTTTCGGGTATTTGCATTATTGGTGCCCCATGTACCACCGGGGTGGGGGCAGGAGGCTAACTGTTCACAGAAGGCCCGGGATAATGTGCAGGGCCTGGTTCCGGGGCCCTAGAACAAGAGCTTCTCTCCCTGGCAGTGACAGGGCTGTGCCAGATGATCTCTGCAGGCCTGCAACTTGCAGACATAATATGACCCATGCTATGAGCAGTCACACATGTGCCCTACGCTGCCCATACTCGTGCAGGTATTACAGTTCAATATGGTAAAAAAAGGAACTTTTTTGCTTAAGAACAAATGAAAAAAGTCATCACATAAGCTATGCCACCCCCAAGTCCTCGCCTAGTGCCTATTCTGCTGTTCTAATCCAGCTTCTTTAGGATGAGAGTGATCACTGACACTCACACCACACAGGGTACAAGGCCAAGTGCGTCCATCCCACACTGACAGGATCTGTGTGTGGGTACAGGGCGGTGGGCGGGCGGGGGACGTCACTCAACTGTGCCTTGAAATGCAAATATTAGGCAGGTTTTGGACAATTCCTGTGAAAACTGGGGACAAACATTCCTCACCCTGGTGCCTTTGGGTGGTATGAGAAGAGCAGGGTTAACAAATGCCAAGCACAGGCCGACAGGTTTTCTAGTCCTAACCTAACAGCAGCCAGAGAGCATGGACACATTCCACGGAACATTTATGGGCTCGCCAGCACTAGTCTATGACAATTTTATTTAATCATAAAAATATAATAGTCGTCAAATCTTTTTGTAGTTTCAGTTTACTGCTTTCTCAAGTGAAATAAATGGTCTCTCAGATTTCTTTTGCTTTCATCTCTCTGCTCTAAGTATAGTAGGATAAGGTTCCAATTAAGACCCATTAAATGTTCACATTGATTCATGTGAGCCAGTTCCCAGTTTCTCTCCCCAACACAATCTCAGTGCACCTTGGAGTTATCTCCACGGTGTGTTTTCAGTTTAGCAGTTGCCCCTCTGGACGAGAACCCTATGGGTGTGAGGTCTCCCCCTCCTACTTCTCCAGCCCGAGTGGTGAGTGGAGATTCTCCCTCACTGTCCTCCAGACAAACATGTGTGGATCACCTGTCAGGTGTGTCCAGCTGACCCAGGCATGCTTCTCGGGACGGGGACTTGGCAGCTGGCCAGAGCCAGATGGACCCTCCCAGGTCCCTTGGCAGCTGTGTCAGAACAGTGTGTTGAGTGACAGCCCAGAGACCCTGAGAGAGGAAGTTTGTCAATATACGGGGACACATGTTCTGACAGCAAAGATGGCCTATTTAAGGTGACATTAAGTGTCAGAGCTGACTGGCGTGGATACTGCAGGGTTTTTCCCATTAGGAAGAGGGAATATGGAGGCAGACAATGATAATTTTGACAATATCATGAGTTAACATAATTTTAACAATAATATCAAGATTTAACATTTGTTCTGGGCTAGGGAATATGCTAATGGCCAGGTGAATGATCTAATTCAATCTGCACAGCAACCCCATGAGGTGTTATTACTATAACTCTTATTTTATAGATGGGGAAATAGGCACCAGGAAGGTAAGTGGCTTGTACAGGATCACAGAGGTACTGAGAGGTCCACCTGGGGCCAGCACTCCTGTCTCCAGCTACAAAAGCACCTTGCTGGTGCCCCAGAGCAGAGCCTCCTCCAGGGGGTGCTGCCTCGAAAGGACACAAGATCCTCTGACTGGTGTGAGCGTCTGACGGCAGACTTCAAGTGCATGCTCCCAAACGAACTCCCATGTGAACACATTTAGGAATATTTTAAAATGCCCTCTGCAAATTTGCTATTAAAATGAATGATATGAAAAAGATGGAGTCTACATCTTTTGTATTTATTTACCTGGATGGAGGTGAAACACATTCTTCTTAGTAAAGTATCACAAGAATGGAAAAATAAGTATCCAATGTACTAGGTACTAATATGAAGGCAACAGAAAAACAACTACATGCCTACACAAAAGAAAAACCCAAGTATAGTCTAGTGAGGGGAAGAGAGAGGAGGGAGAGGGGAGGGGCGGAGGGAGGGTGATTGGCGGGATCTTACCTCATCACACCCTCTGGGTGAAGGGCTCAACTACAACTTGAACTTTACCTCAGAAACAAAAGCAGTGTAACCTAAACATTTGTAACCTCGTATTAATCTGAAATTAAAAATAGTAATAATAAAAAAGTAAAGTAAAATGAATGATATGGTGATCTTTTTTTTTTTATTGTTGGGGATTCATTTAGGGTCGAAGAAACATGTTACACTGATTGCATTTGTTGGGGATGTGGTGATTTTTTTTTTTTTTTAAATTTATTTTTATTTATTTATTTATTTTTTTTGTAGAGACAGAGTCTCACTTTATCGCCCTGGGTAGAGTGCCGTGGCGTCACACTGCTCACAGCAACCTCCAGCTCTTGGGCTTAAGCAATTCTCTTGCCTCAGCCTCCCGAGTAGCTGGGACTACAGGCGCCCGCCACAATGCCCGGCTATTTTTTTGTTTTTGCAGTTCGGCTGAGGCCGGGCTTGAACCCGCCACCTTCGGTATATGGGGCCGGCGCCCTACTCGCTGAGTCACAGGAGCCGCCCTCACTTGGCATTTCTTGCAAAACATTCTGGTTGTTATGAACTATCTCAACTTTGTGATCTATGAAAGACTATGGCTCTTAGCTGGGCGTTGTGGTGAGCACCTGTAATCCCAGCTACTCGGAGGCTGAGGCAAGAGAATCACCTAAGCCCCGGAGTTGGAGGTTGCTGTGAGCTGTGTGACGTCACAGCACTCTACCGAGGGCGATAAAGTGAGACTCTGTCTCTACAAAAAAAAAAAAGAGAGAGAGAGAGAGACTATGGCTCCCTCAAATCTGAATGAAAATATTACTACAATAACCTTGGATTGTATTTTTTTTTCTTTGAGTACTTTGAAAATAGCCTTCCAGGCCAGGCATGGATTCACACCTATAATCCTAGCACTTTGGGAGGCTGAGGCAGGTAGATTACCTGAGCTCACAGGTTCAAGACCAGCCTGAGAAAGTGCAAGACTCTGTCTCTAAATTGCCAGGCACTGTGGCAAGTGCCCGTAGTCCTAGCTACTTGGGAGGCTGAAGCAAGAGAATCACTTGAGCCCTAGAGTTTGAGGTTGTGTGAGCTATGATGCCATGACACTCTACTGAGGGTGACAAAGTAAGACTCTGTCTCAAAAAAAAAAAAAAAAAGAAAAGAAAAAGAAAACTAGCCTTCCGCTCCCTCTGCCTTGTTGGATTCCTGCTGGGAACTCTGTTGACAGAAGAATTAGAACTCCTTGAAATGTTACCTGCTTCTTATCTTTTGCTGCTTTTAGGATCTTCTCCTTGTCTTTGAACTTGGAAAGTTTATTAATGCTTTGGGTAGTCTTGTTGGGCTTGAATCTATTTGGTGTCCTAAGACCTTTCTGTATCTGAATATTTATATCTTTCTCAACTTTTGAAAAGTTTTCTGTTATTGCTTTGAATAAGCTTTCTACTCCTTGCTCTTGCTCATTAATCCTTAGATATAATCTTTCGCGGTAAGTTTCTATCCATATGTTGAAGGCAGCCTTCAATCCCTTTTGTTCTTTTTTTCTCCTCTATGTATTGTCCAGTCCAAGTCCAGCTGGTCTTGGACTCACTGATTCTTTGCTTTGCTTGGTTCAGCTGTCAAGAGCCTCTAAGACTTGGTCAGTTCAGCATATATATTTCTCAGTTACTTTTATTATTTCATTTTCTTTGTAATAATTTCTGATTTTTTTTTTGAGATGGTTTCACTATGGCACCCTCGGTAGAGAGCTATGGCATCACAGCTCACAGCAACCTCTAACTCTTTGGCTTAAGCAATTCTCTTGCCTCAGCCTCCCAAATAGCTGGGACAACAGGCATGGGCCACAATGCCCAGCTATTTTTTTTTTGCAGTTGTCATTGTTGTTTAGCAGGCCCGGCCGGGTCTGGACCTGCCTTAGTGTATGTGGCTGAGGCCCCAACCACTGAGTTACAGGCGCCGAGCCGCTGATAAATTTCTATAATACTTTTCTGTGTTATCTTTGGAGATCACTGAATATCCTTAAAACTTGTACTTTAAATTATTGGTCAGAGAGTTCACAAATCTCTGTCTCATTAGGGTCAGTCAATGGATTTTTGTTTCGTCCTTTTGGGGAGGTCACGATTCCCTGTTTGCCATTGTTTCTTTTGGTTTTTATTGAATGCATTTGCTTAGTGAACCTTAGTGCTAGGTCACCCCCTCTTTCTTAGCTCTAGGTGATGCTTTAAGCCCAGGTTGACAATGGCTCTAGTAAATGGGCAGAGCCCTGCCTATCCCAGATGGAAGAAGTGCCAAAGAGATTATCTAGGCAGTGTGGGATGGTGAGCTCAGTGTTCATGCCCAGGGGCCCTGGGAACTATCTCCTACAGCTTCTCTTATCTGACACTGCCTTGGGCAGAGACACAAAGCAGAGGTTCAGGGGAAAGTAGTCCTCTCTTCCCTGCCTCTCCCCAGTGATATTTCTCCCATCAGACAGAAAGGATGCTCCCTGTGCTTAAGGCAAGGACAGTGTTCTGCCACGGAATTTGAGAAGGTGGAAAAACTATCTGATCTCCTCAATTTTACTTTTTCCGGTATAGAAACTGTTGAAAGATTTCTGTGCCATTGGTGCCTGGCAGAATAGGGGGAGAGGAGGAAGATATGGAAGTCTGATTTTCCTTCCACCTGCTCCAAGATTTTCCACTTCTCTGTGGCCCTGGAAACTGTTTCATCCTCATACTTGAGTTCCGGGTTATTGCTGGGGAGGATCTCAGCACTGTATTCACTTTTGTTGTTGCTGTTTTGGTTTTCTACGGGGAAGAAAGAAGCCGGCTTGCTTCTCTGCTGTCATTTTGGAACTGGAAATCTTTCCATAAGGCTGCTGTCTGTCAGATGCTGAAGCTTGAAGTTTACAGGGCAATTAAAAAGGGAAGTTGACCTTGCAGTTAGAGAAGCTGAAGGAAGATGCAGGCTGGTGATGGGCCCAGCTGCTGCCCCACAGCAATGAGATGAGTGAGCAGATAAGCAAGGCTGTGTGCACGCTCCAAAGCACCTCGCCCAACATTCTGAGTTAAAAACAAAAATGCCAGAAATTTTCTATTCTACAAGAGCCCATAGAATCAGCTTAGCAAGAAATTTTATCTGCCCTGAACTGATCTGTGCCCCAACATTTTATTGTTCCAATATTTTATGGCTCCCACTAATTCAAACTACCATCAGCCACACACACATACACAAAAAAAACTGTAATTTCATTAAACATCACCAACAAATTTTAGAAAAAAATAACTAATTTTATTTAAAATTGTTAACATTTCATGAATATGGGATATATATTCTTTAATAAAAAACGTAATTAAAAATTCCCATTGGACTTTTTGAAGGCAGTCTTGATGTAGGGTTTCCCCTTCCAATAACATCTTTTGGGTTCTTTGGTGTTGAGCAAAACAGCTTTCACTATCACATAAGATCAAGACAAATGAACTACACGTAAGAAATCTAAGTTAATATCGTATCACAGTATCTGTGTGTCTCCTTACTGATAACAGGAGCTCTCGCTGATTCAGCCCACGATCAATGGTAGGCAATATATAACACTAGTATTTAAGAAAGGCAACAAATCTGTTACAAAATTGTAACAGAACCTAAAAACTACTAACTTTATAGCGTAATCATTAAGTTTATTTGTGCAAACAAATTGAAAAAGTGTCACAGAGAGATATCCAGCTAAACCCAGGAATAAAAGCACTGGTTAACTCTAGACCTAACTCCACAGGCACTAAAACTACCTCAGTATTTATACTATGGACTTTGATCTCCAACACAATACAAAAAGACAAAAGGCAGAGTATCAACATATGAAAACTATCAGCATTTTCTCGTATAAGCACTAATTTACTTAAAGTAGTATATACCATTTACAGTATTTTTATAAATTATAAAAAATTTTACTCATTGTCATAATGGAAAACCATTCCATGTTCTCAGGTAAGATGCCTTAATAAAGATGTCAATTCTCCCCAAAGCAAATCTGTAAATCTAATACATCCTCAGTCAAAATTCTAGTGGTATTGTGTTTAGAAATTCAAGCAAACTCCAAATACATGGGCAAAAGGATCACTTGAGCCCAAGAATGTGAGGTTGCTGTGAGCTATACTTCCTTAGGACTCTACCAAGGACTACAAAGTGAAACTATCTCCCCTCAAAAGAGAAAAAAAAATGTGTATATATAAGGGAAAGAAAAATAAAAAGGCACAAATAAATGAGCCAATTTTGAAAATAGTCAAAGATAAGAGAAACTGTCCTAGCTGGTACTTAACATCACTAGCCATTTGGGCAATGCAAATTAAAAACCATAATGTGACTTCACTACACAAATATTAGAACAACTAAAATAAAAAATAGTGACAATACCAAATCCTGGTGAGGCTACAAAGAAAGTGGATCTCACATACACTGCTGGTGGGAATGTAAAATAGCACAGCCATTCTGGAAAACAGGTTGGCAGTTCCTTCAAGAACTAAACATACACTTACCACACCATCCAGCAACCATGTTCCTGGGCATTTATCCCAGAAAAAGTGAAAATGTATATCCATACAATATATTGTATAAGAATGTCCACAGCAGCTTTATTTGTAATAGGCAAAAACTAGAAATATCCTAGATATTCAGATGAATAGTTAAATTCTAATACAAAAATGTCATGGGAAAATACTCAACAATTAAACAAAACAGACTATTGACATATTCAACAATTTGGGTCAATCTCAATCTTAAAAGATTACATACTATAAAAGTACATTTATGAAGCATTCTTGTTGACATGATTTCATGTCATCATGATGACAACATTACAGAGGAAGAACAGTGATTAGTGTTCCCAGAGGTAGGGATGGTAAGGGCCAGGGAGATAAGTTTAACCAGGAAGACTGACAAGAATGAGATCTTGGTGGGGATAGCATAGCTGCTGTGTCTTGATCACAGAGGTGGTTACAGGACTCTATCCAGGTAATAAAATGGCCCAGAGCTATACAACACAGGCACTGTACAAAGTCAGTTTCTTGGTTTTGCTATTTTGTAATGGTTGTACAAAATATAACCATTAAAGGAAACGGAAATTAGGTGAAGCTGGGCATGAGTATAAAATGTTAACTGTGGCTCAGAGCCTATAGCTCAGTGGTAAAGGCGCCAGCCACATACACCGGGGTTGGTGGGTTTGAGCCCGGCCTGGGCCAGTTAAACAACAATGAAAACTACAACAAAAAATAGCCGGGTGATGTGGGGGGCACCTGTAGTCCCAGCTACTTGGGAGGCTGAGGCAAGAGAATCACTTAAGCCCAAGAGTTGGAGGTTGCTATGCGCTGCGATGCAGTAGCACTCTACCCAGGATGACACAGTGAGACTCTTTCTCAAAAAAAAATTTTTTTAATTAAATAAAATATTAACTGTGAGGGACACAAAACCTCCTTGTACTATTTTTGCAACTTTCTGTGAATCTATGTGTAATTGTATCAAAATAAAGCTAAAACAAAATAAATGAGAAGAATTGTTCAGATAGCGGAAAAATATATAATACAAAAACATAATATTAAAACAGCAAGGCACTGGAACAAGAATAATTTTTTTTTTTTTTTTTTTTGTGACACAGAGTCTCACTATGTCACACTTGGTAGAAGGCCATGACTCACAGCAACCTCCAACTCTTGGGCTTAAGCGATTCTCTTGCCTCAGCCTCCCAAGTAGCTGGGACTACAGGCACCCGCCACAACGCCCGGCTATTTTTTGTTGCAGTTGCCATTGGTGTTTAGCTGGCCTGGGCTGGGTTCGAACCCACCACCCTCAGTGTGTGTGTGTGGCTGGCACCCTCACCACTGTGCTACAGGCGCGAAGCCAAGAACAGATAAGTAAATCAAAGGAATAGGATCCAAAGTTCAAAATTTATATGAGAATGTAATATACAATGTGTGGCAACACTACCTTTGGGAAAATGAAAGAATGATACCAGAAAAACTGGCACACTATCAGGAAAACAAACTAGATCACAAACTTGTAACATATAAAAAGGTAAACTCTAGAATTATCTACAGACCAATAAGTTTAAAAGAAAACTATAAAGTTAGTAGTATATATAAAACACAGGAGAGTAACTGTGTGACACAGAATTGAGAAAAGACTTCTAAAGTAAAATCCCCAAAAGATAAACCATAAAACCAAAAAACTTTTTTATTTAATTATATTAGAATTGAGGATTTGTATTCAATGAGCACATCACTGAAAAAGATTATAGACAAATAACAGATAAGAAACAGATATATTTGTAATATTTAAAGAACTAGTATTTAAAAAATACAAAAACATCTGCAAGACTGGGCAGGGCGGCTCACACCTATAATCCTAGCCTTCTAGGAGGCCGAGGTGGGTGTATTGCTTCGGCTCAGGAGTTCCAGACCAGACTGTGCAAGAGGAGACCCCGTCTCTAAAAATAGCCCGGCATTGTGGTGGGTGCCTGTAGTTCCAGCTACTTGGGAGGCTGAGGCAAGATAATCACTTAAGCTCAAGAGTTTTAGGTTGCTATAAGCTGTGATGCCACAGCACTCTACGGAGGAAATAAACAGAGTGAGACTCTGCCTCAAAAAAAAAAAAAGTTTTTTTCAAGACAAGAAACATCTGCAAATCAGTAAGAAAAAGACTGAAACCCAAAAATAAAAATGGGTAAAAGGATGAACAGGTAATTTTTCAAAAGAGAAAATCCAAAAAGATAAAACACATATGAAGAAATGTTTAAATTCATTAGTATCTGTGAAATGTAATATAAAATGGGATTTCATTTTCTATATATCAGCCTGGAAGCATAAGGGCACTGAATAGCACCAGCACTGGTGCGAATACACAGACAGGGAAACTCACAAACTGCCTTGGGGCATATTGACCACTGCAGCTGTTCTAAAACACCATCTGACAGGACTTTAATAAAACATACAAATACCCAGTGTTCTGGAGATCACATTCCTGGATATGTATTTCAAAGATAGTATCACAGAGGTCTGAAAGGTATGTTTGTCTATAGTGTTAGGAAAATGAATATAATATGGGAGTCCAAACATTGTGCAGCAATTAGAAGCAATGAACAACGCAAATAGATCTTCACAACATAGTAGGGGTGAAAAAATCATAACAAAATATATAGCATATCTCTACAAATTCAAAAATGCAAACATCGAAAACAATACACAATTAATAACACATACAAACAGAAGGATACTCATCACACAGAATGGATGCCAGTGGGTTGATGAGCAAGAAGATGGGGTGGGATTTGTAAATAAAAAGCAATGAATAAAAAAACACCCTTCTCATGAGGAAGGCACAAAACCAGGTCACCACTTTTTTTTTTTTTTTTAAGACAGAGCCTCAAGCTGTCACCCTGGATAGAGTGCCATAGCATCACAGCTCACCGCGACCTCCAATTCCTGGGCTCAAGCGAGTCTCCTGCCTCTGCCTCCCAAGTAGCTGGGACTACAGGCGCCCACCACAACGCCCAGGCCATTTTTTTGGTTGCAGCCATTATTGTTGTTTGGCGGGCCAGGGCTGGATTCGAACCTGCCAGCTCAGTGTAAGTGGCTGGCGCCTTAGCCACTGGAGCCATGACTTTAAAGGTTCTCAAGGCTAAGGCTATTCCATGGAAGCTTTAAACTTCAAAACAAAACTTATATCCAAGATAAAAGGAAAATAAAAAAGATACAAGGGTCACTACCCCAAAATTTACATTAAATTCCCACAGTAGTATTCAATAAGGCAAAACCAGTCACTTTGATTCATCCAGCCACTGATATCTTTTAAAATGTAGCTATGGGCAGCAATAAGAAAAAATAAATTGTATATTCTCATTGTCCTGTTATTTAGGGCTCTAGAACAGTTTTAAAGTAAAGACAGACATTTAAACAAATGAATTCCTCTACCAAAATCACTAATTGACACTAACAACGAAGCATTTGCTACATTTATACTGGTTTGTTTTCCCAAATTAAAATTAGTAAGATTTGTTGTTCTAGATGAAACCAAAGCAGTTTTAGATTTTTTGTAATAATACAGGCTTTTTCCACTGGGCACAGTGGCTCATGCCTATAATCCTAGCACTCTGGGAAGCCTATGTAGGAGAATCTCTTGAGTTCAGGAGTCTGAGACCAACCTCCGCAACATCAAGACTCCATCTCTACTGAAAATATAAAAAAGTAGACAGACACAGTGGTGGGTGCCTGTAGTCTCAACTACTTGACAGGCTGAGGGGGAGGATCACTTGAGCTCAGGACTTTGAGGTTGCTGTGAGTTAGGCTGACTACAC
Source organism: Arctocebus calabarensis (assembly GCA_963573935.1). Lineage (NCBI taxonomy): Eukaryota > Metazoa > Chordata > Mammalia > Primates > Lorisidae > Arctocebus > Arctocebus calabarensis. Next base: position 47,200 of record CAUYON010202575.1, read on the forward strand.
TGCACTCTAACCTGGGCGACACAGTGAGACACTGTCTCAAGAAATAATAATAATAACAAAGGCATTCACATTTTTTCACTTTTATGCTGCCCTCCACCTTCACAGAGTCACATATTTGCTTATAAAGTAAGATGCAGACACAAATTAAATTTTTGTGTAAGAAATGTCAACAACACAGTCCATTTCATTCTTACAACAGGCAATTCTTGCAAGCTTGTCCATATTATTCTAATAAATAGACACCTGAAAAAATCAGTTTGCCTTTTTGTGTCTCCTGGCAACTGTTACTGAAAAAGAAAACTGTAGCTGCCACTGACTAACACCTTAAATCAACGATATTAATGTAGTTTGTGATCAAATGGAGCTTCCAGGGGTTCAGACTATAAGAATCCGCAAAGTCTGCCTAAGATCTGAGAAACTGACATAGTCAAAAACATAAAAAACACAATTTTTGAATCAAAGGCAAGGTAGTGTTAACTCCAAACATAGCTTCAGAACGCAGGGACCCACTAGTGAGTGAATGCGAGTGGCAGATAAATCCTAGGGCAAAGAAATGAGAACCGGCAGGTGCCATCTCAAAGATAAAACTCTCAGGGTCTCAGTACCACGGGCAAAGGCAAATCGAATAGTACTAATACGTAAAGCGAGACCTATGCACCCCCAAAAGCCAGCACATCACCCAAAAGCTCTGTCAAAAACCACTCACGATCATCACTAATCACTTTTTCAGACGGTCCCCGAGAGCAAGGCAGTCCCACCTGAAGACCAAAGCCACTGTCGCCAGATGCAAATGTCACTCCCCAGATAGGGAGCTCCAGAGACCCCGGCGCGACCCCACGCTCCCGGGAAAGGCGCCTGGCGGTGGGCCTGAACCTGCAGGCGAAGAAGGGCACAGAGCGTCCAGCAGCAGCGCTCTGACAGCTGGCACCGCCCCCGGCTGGAGCAGGCTTGTGACCGTTGACCCCCGCCCTCTGACCTCCACAGTGCGGGCACGTACAGAGCTGGTGTTTCCCCAGCGAAAGCCTAAAAGCTCTTACCTGTCAGAGGTTCATCTCATGCCGAGATGTCATCTATCAAACCACCCGTGGGCGCCCCAGCAAAGGAGGACGGGGTTTATTTAGGAAGGACGTGAGATGCACAAATCCAAGTGGAAAACCTTTGGGACTGCAAGCACTACCCAGCCGCCTTCCCCCTACCAAGACCGCCAGGAGCTGGCGGAGTCGGAGCCGGAGCCGCCGCCGCAGTAAATCAGCTGACTCCAGCCTCAACTGCCGTGGCTTTCGCAGCAACTGTCGCAAAAATGAGGGGGAGGGAAATGCTTACTATTTTCCTACACGCGGAGCTTAAGCCGGCGCGGAAAGAGCCGGCCGCGTTACCATGGAGACCGAAGATTAGCTACAGGGTCAACTGTGGGCAAAGAGTCTATGGCCGCCATTTTGGTTGTGGGAAGTACGGTCTAGGCTCTCTTTTTCGCCTCTAAGGCCCTGTTTGGGAGGACCAAGATGGAGGGACGTGTGAAGTGGCAAGTGTAGCTTCCCTGGGATCAGGATGTTGTATGTTTACACTTCTGCCCTAACAACTCGGCCCAGAGGCCTGAAAATATCCATTACTGTATCCTTTTTTCCCCGAACTTTATGCTGACCAGGATACAGAGGGCCAAACAGAGAAGGAACTGTGCTATTCAACTGGAGGAAGTCTGACCTTTGTGCAGCACTCCTGCGGAGAAGGGGGAAAGAATATACACTCTCCTCCGTGTGGCGGCAGGGTGGGGGTGCGCGAGCACTGCGTTCGTTTCCCGGTTCCTCCACTGCAAACTGTTAGTGTCATCTTAGGCATGTTGCTTCTCTTCCTTCTCTCTTCTCAATTTCCCCATTTGCAAAATAGGAATAGTAACCTCCTGGATGTCTGGCAAATTTTAAATGAGCTCAATAAATGCTGATGACTTTTCATTGCCCATCTTCCTTTCAAATGTTGGTTAAATGAATGAATGGGGTACCAGAAAACCAGTGCTATGCTTGGCTTGTGGCCAAGGGTCAGTTCTGTTAAAGATACAAAGTAGATTCACTTTATGGCTTTTTTTCTCCTTTTATAGCTCACTTTATAGACTTTTCTTTATAGGTGGATATATAGGATAAGTTAAAATCCCATTGCAGTCCTCCAAAGTTAGTGTGTGTGGATGCCAATCACCTGGCAATTTTGGTTAAAATAAGTTTCTGATTCAGTAGGTCTGGAATGGATTCTGAGGTTCCCTGTTTCTAACTAGCTTCCAGGTAACATTTCTTGCTACTAGTCTTTGGCACACACCTTAAGTAGCAAAATCCTGTTAGACACAGGGCCTGGAGTTTGGGATAAAGAGACCAGAACAGGGCAGAATCAGTTCTTTCTAACAAAATAGTTTCCTTACTAATTTGGTGAAAGAGTTTTTAGTATTGGTTTGGTCAAAAGACTTTCTGTCAACAATTTATTGCTTCTGGTAATGGCAGACCTCTTCTTCCCCTTCTCCCAGCATAGACATCATATATCCTCCCACCCCAAGCAACCCATTACAGACCCATCAGTGTCCCGGGGGATGAACCTCGTGTGCTTTTACTGAGCATCCAAATATTCCACTGTACTTTAGGTCTCAGGTATAATTTCTTAGATGCTGTTTCCGTTAATTTGAAGAGACCAGGTCTGCTGCCACCATAATGAGAAAAACTAAATCACTCTTCATCAGAAGAGTCATAGAACACTTGATAATCAATAATTCTGAAATTGTCTTGAACTGCAAATTTGAATTCTATGGTTTTCTTCTACTTTTGAATAACTGCCTTGCAGTCACATGCATGGAGGAAAAAAATGTTAAATAGAAGATATTAATTCCTTGGCCAGCTGGCTTCAATATACTCCTTGTGTTGTGGTGATGAATACATTGACACCATTAAGTTCATAATCACCTTTACAATTTATAATAACTTTTTGGAAATATAGGAAGCACAGAGTGGTTATTATAGGCTAACGTTAACACTTGGTTTCCTTACGAATGAAATCTGTATGATATCTTTCCTAGATGAAGACTCTTCCTATTCAACAAATATTAACCAAATGCTACTGTAAGAAGATACTGTTTCATATACCTTCCAAAGAATACCAAGGTTAATACAAAAGGGCTGGGTATAATGGCTCATGCCTAGAATCCTAGGACTGTGGGAGGTCGAGATGGGTGGATTGCTTGAGCTCAGGAGTTGGATCCCATCTCTAAAAACAGAAAATAGCTGAGGGAGTTGGCAGGTTCCTGTAATCCCAGCTACTTGGGAGGCTGAGGCAAGAGAATCGCTTGAGCCCAAGAGTTTGAGGTTGCTGTGAGCTGTGATCTAGGACAACAGAGTGAAACTCTGTGTCAAAAAAAAGATTAATACAAAAATTAATGAGAAGCTGTAAGACTATTACTACCCTAGTCACTCCCTAGGAAGTATGTAAAATTTATTGCCAAAGCCAGTATGTATGTGACGTCTCCTGAGCACAGAGATAAAATAAATATTTAAGTATTAGCAAATAAACTGATTCTGGTTCAGAAACATTTGCACATTTTTTTTTAGACAGAGCCTCAAGCTGTCACCCTGGATAGAGTGCCGTGGCATCACAGCTCACAGCAACCTCCAGTTCCTGGGCTCAAGCGAGTCTCCTGCCTCCACCTCCCAAGTAGCTGGGACTACAGGCGCCCGCCACAACACCCGGCCATTTTTTGGTTGCAGCCATCCTTGTTGTTTGGCGGGCCCGGGCTGGATTCAAACCCGCCAGCTCAGGAGTATGTTGCTGGCGCCTAGCCGTCATTTGTACATTTTTATACATACACACACATATATCTATTTTATACATAACCTTCCTGAAAATTAAGATTTGTATCTTCAGTAAGACAAATATTTATTTATACCTCTCAGCTAGATGAATTATACAGAAATCTTAAAAGATTTAAAGAAGCAAAAAACTCAGTTCAGTCCAGGCACAGTGGCTCACACCTATAATCCTAATATTCTGGGAAGCCGAGGCAGGAGGCTCACTTAAGCTCATGAGTTTCAGACCTCACCTCTACTAAAAATAGACAAATTAGCCAGATATCATGTGACAAGTGTCTATAGTCCTAGCTACTTGGGAGGCTAAGGCAGGAGCATCACTAGAACGCAGAAGTTTGAAGTTGCTATGCCTTAGGCTGATGCCATGGCACTCTTTTGAGAATCTGTCTCAAAAAAAACTCAGTTCAACATATAGTTATTGAGCCTTAGCTGATGGTGAAGCTGAGAAAGCAAGAAACTGGAATATTCAGCTTTTATGGAGGAAGGTGGGCTCTGCTACCTACTGAGATGGGGAGGAAGGGAACTCCCTGCACACTGCAAAGTATGTTGAATACTGAGCAGCTGAAAACAACAAATGCCCACCAAGACACGTAAGCAATAATAGCACAAGACAAGTAATATGCAAATAGCAAGCAAGGGAGAAAAGACATAATTTATTTCTGGATTGGGATAAGAAACGGTAATCATATTAGATTTCATAGAGGTCTAGAAAAATGAGTAGGATTTGAAATAGGAAGAACTAGAAAAGCAAAACAACCGGTACTGTAATGTAAAACATAGATGTGTACGCATATAATAAACAGTTAAATTTGGGAGAAATACAAGGGACGAGACATAGATGTGATGGAAAAGGCTGATATTAGGGCATGATTGTTTGTGTCCAGTGACGGACTACCCTAACAGGAAATCTTTGCCCTGGAGCTCTCGTGTGGGTTTGTAGAGACTTTCTTTATCAGATTGGACCCAAATCCAGCACTAAAAAACTAACATGGAAAAAAAAAAAAATAAGATCAGATAATTTGGAAGACTATGTAATTTTTTTGAACTTTATTCCAAAGACAAGGAAAGCAAATGAAGACTTTTGGCAAATAAAGTGGTACTTTTCCAAAAAAAAGTGTTCTTTTTTTATTGCTTTATCACAAATTACCACAATCTTAATGGCTTAAAATAACACATATTTATTGCCTCAGTTTCCATGGGTAAGAACTTCAGATACAGTTCTATGAACATGAGTCCTATGTTCATCCTCTCACCAGACCACAATCGAAGTGTCAACCAGACTGCATTCTCATCAGGAGGCTTGACAAGGGTGGAATCTAATTTTAAACTCCTGGTTCATTTGGTTCTTCATGACTGTGTGACTATAGGCCCTGACTTTTTACTGGCCATCAGCTAGAAGTGACCATCAGGTTCCTAGAGGCCACCATGGTTCCTTACCACATGCGCCTTAGCAAAGCTTCTCTTGCAACATGGCAGTTTACTTCTTAAAAGCAGGCAAGAAGGGTCACTCTACTGAACTGGAATCACATAGGTACAGATATAGCTATGGACACAGACGTGGACATAGATATAGATCTGGATATATAGATTTGGCCTAAATAAGGAAGTCACAGCCCTTCACCTGGGCATATTCTATTGGTTAAATGTGAGTCACAGGTGCACTCAAGGAGAAGGGATTATAGGAGGTCATCATTCATTGGGGGGGGTCACCTTGGGGTGTGTCAGGCACACATATTAATTTGACAGCCAAGTAAATTAGGTCAGAAATACAAAGAGGCAATGAGACAAGGAAGAAGTTGTCATTGTCACCATCGTTTTAACCAAAGATGTATAGTTGTCACCACAACAGAATCATAAATAAGACTCATAGGGTAAGAGGAATTTCATCATACTATAGTCATTTTAAAAACTCAGATACTGGGTTTGGCACCTGTAGCTCAAGCGACTAAGGTGCCAGCCACATAAACCAGCCTGGGCCTGCCAAACAACAAAGAAAACTACAACCAAAAAAATAGCCAGGCGTCATGGCAGGCGCCTGCAGTCCCAGCTACTTGGGAGGCTGAGGCAAGAGAATCGCTTGAGCCCAGGAGTTTGAGGTTGCTGTGAGCTGTGATTGCACAGCACTCTACCCAGGGTGACAGCTTGAGTCTGTCTCAAAAAAAAAAACAACTTAGATACTCAAGCCTGTAATCCTAGTACTCTGGGAGGCCAAGGCAGGTGAACTGCTTGAGTTCAGGAGTTTAAGACCAATGTGAGCAAGAGTGAGACACCCTCCCACCCCCATCTCTACTAAAAATAGAAAAACTAGCTGGGCATTGTGGCAGATGCCTATAGTCCCAGTTAGTCAGGAGGCTGAGATAAGAAGCTCTCTTGAGCCCAAGAGTTTGAGGTTGCTGCCAAGGCAACAGAGTGAGACTTTATCTCAAAAAAAAAAAAAAAGAATTCAGTAGCAAATTGCTGGGTGTGGTGACACATGCCTATAGTCCCAGCTACTCCGGAGGAGGCTGAAGCAACAGAATTGCTTGATTCCAGGAGCGTGATCACACCTGTGAATAACCACTGTACTCTAGCCTAGATGACATAGCAAGAGTTTGTCTCTGAAAAAAGAAAAGAAAAATAAATAAAAGGAATTTAGCAGCAAATTCCCTTAAAACATACTGATACTTTTGGGACTTCTTTAATGCCAAGTTAGTGAGGCGGCTTGCTCTTCCATTTTACAAATTTCAAAAAGGTAGATCAGGGCGGCACCTGTGGTCAGGGCACTGACCCCATATGCTGGAGGTGGTAGGTTCAAACCCAACCCCCACCAAAACTGCAAAAAAAAGAGAAGAGGTAGATCACCCAGTAACCTAACAATAAGCTCATTATTACTGTTATTTGTTGATCCTTTCCTGTCTGCTGTTTTTTTCTTATCTCAGTTGTAAATTTTAGTTTGGAGTTCCCTGCGGTGACAAGTACTCTACTAATAATATCCTTTCCCTAGAGGACTCATTCCCCAAAATGTCACGTCATGGTTGGGGACTTTGCTTTAGTAGCAAGAACCCTCACACAACAGGTTACAGCAAAGAAGTTGAATCCGTGTTCTTTGTGTGATGTTTGCATAAGTAAAACTCCCTGGTATAAATGAGAGCTTCCCTTTTGCACTTTCTCACATGATACTAAAGTCAACTGGTGAGACTTCTCTTTTTTATCTATCTCATGATTTCCAGTAAAAATCAGATCACTTCTTTCCAAGTAAAAGAGTTACTCATGACTATAATCCTAGTACTCTGGGAGGCCAAGGCAGGTGGACTACTTGAGCTCAGGAGTACAAGACCAACTTGAGCAAGAGCAAGACACACCCCCTACCCCCATCTCTACTAGAAATAGAAAAATTAGGTGGGCATTGTGGCAGACGCCTGTAGTCCCAGCTCAGGGCCTTTCCAAGTGAAAAGATGTCTTTTTCCTAGAAATATCTGTAATTGTCCCATACCCAAGCCTTTTAGGGAGGAATGAAGCTGATAAGTCTGGGGGTGATAAAGCTCCTTCCAAATGAGGGTATGGCAGCCCCTCACCAGACTGTCAAGATCAGCAAGGGGCTGTCAGATTAGACAGTGAAGGAGTCACCAACTGCAGGAACAGGGACCATAGATTGTCCTACTAACCTCTAAGTTTCCCATGAAGAAGAGAGGATCACCAGAAGCCTAGAAGAATTGCTCCCAAAATCTATGGGTATAAGGTGACCCATTTTAGTATAAATAATGGACTGTGGGAAATGCAAAGATATGCTACCCAGATTCCTCTTCAAGAAAGACCCACGTGCCAGCTGCAAGGGGAGTCGTTTGCTCATGGTTCTTGCTATTAGCTTCTTCAGGGTTACCCTACCTTCCCAGTGGAGATTGCATGATTCTTGGGGCAGCCCCCGATAAATGACTGAGAAAGTGAAGAAGTCCTGAGCATACTCTTCTTGCAAAGGTCCCAGTCAATGACTAGCAAGGGAGTGGTGTTAATGTGTAGCTATTTTCTGTCCCATGAAGGAGTCTCTGTCTTGGAGCTCCTGTTTAAGTTAGTCAAGACTTTTCTGGGTCTTCCTTTATCCTCCTTCTGTGTAAATATTTTTCCTTCCCCTTTCTCTCACAGATACTATTCCCCAATAAATGTTTTGGACTCCTCCCTCCACCTCAGAGTCAGATTGCCAGAGAACCCAGCCTGCAGCAGGGCAAGGATGATACAATTGATAATTCTAGAGCCTTTATTGTACTTTCTTTTGCAACTTGTCTGTTAGTTTCATTTTTTTTTTTTTTTTGAGACAGTCTCACTCTGCCACTCTGGCGTCATGATAGCTCACAGCAAACTCAACCTCTTGGCTCCAGTGATCCTCTTGCCTCAGTCTCCTGAATTGCTGGGACCCCAAGCCCCTGCCATCACACCAGCTAGTTTTTCAATTTTAGTAGAGACGGAGTCTCACTCTTGCTCAGGCTGGTCTCAAACTCTTGAGCTCAAGCAATCCTGCCACCTCAGCCTCTTAGAGTGCTAGAATTACAGGTATGAGCCACCTCACCTGGCCTTTAGTTTGGATTTTTTCAAATAAAAAGTTGGTGACCGGCTCAGCGCCTGTGGCTCAAGCGGCTAAGGCACCAGCCACATACACCTAAACTGGTGAGTTCGAATCCAGCCCAGGCCTGCCAAACAACAATGATGGCTGCAACCAAAAAATAGGTGGGCCTTGCTTGTGGCAGGTGCCTATAATCCCAGCTACTTGGGAGGCAGAGGCAGGAGAATAGCTTGAGCCCAGGAGTTGGAAGTTGCTGTGACCTGTGATGCTACAACACTCTACCTAGGGTGATAGCTTGAGGCTCCGTCTCCAAAAAAAAAGTTGGTGACCAAAAATTTGTATCTCCAAAATATTCTGAAATTAAAAGCTAATAAAAATTAAATTAAAAGAATAAAAGTTGAAAAAGAAATAAAGATTTAACGTTTTAATAAAAGAGAGAATTATGGCCAGGTGCTGTGGCTCATGCCTGTAATCCTAGCACTTGAGAGGCCAAGGTGGGTGGACTGCCTGAGTGCACAGGTTCAAGACAAGCCTGAGCCAGAGCAAGAAAATAGCAGGGCATTGTGGTGGGTGCCTGTAGTCCCAGTTACTCAGAAGGCTGAGGCAAGAGAATGACTTGAGCCCGAGTTTGAGATTGCTGTGAACTATGATGCCATGGCACTCTACTGAGGGCAACAAAGTAAAATAAAATGAAATAAAATAAAAGGGATAGAATAAAATAAAATAGAGAATTAAGAGACATATCAACCAATGCAATGCATATATCATATTTTGATATTGATTCAAACAAGACATAAAACAAATTAAAAGAAATATGGAGAATTTTAACACTGAATGGACATTTACTGATATTAAGGAAGCATGGAGGGGGGGAGCCAAGAAGGCGATCTATAGCCAGCTTTCCGCAGAAGTTCCTGTTCAGAAGGAGAGTTAGAGGACAGAAACTCAGCAAGAAAGCGGATGGTTTGGATCTGAGCCAAAAGAAAAGGTCGAAGAGCGCACATCAACCCTCCTGGGGCAACCTGAGACCCCAAGGACACAAACAAAAAGCTCAGATTTCAATCCAGAGTAACAGATTCTTTAAGGTAAGACAAACACCAGTTGAAAATAAGACAGAGCCACTTAAACCCACCATACCAAGAAGGTCCCCAGTTTTGCAAGCAGTAGCTCTCTACGAGTCCTTGGCAAAACTCTAGAGGAAAAGGTACAGACGCCAGTCCAAGCTTTTAAGCAAAGGACTGGTCAACCACCACTCCTAGAATTCCCAGCCCAAATTGTCCTTATCTACTCATCTAGCCAAACAGTGTAAAATTAATCATGGGGCAGAATCAATGGAAAAGCCCTGGAAACATGAACAACCAGACTAGGTCAACCCCCCCAAGGAATAATCTGGTGGACACAAGTGAGGATCCTATGCATAAACATATGGCTGAAATGTCAGGAATCGAATTCAGAATTTGGATTGCAAACAAGATCAATAAAATAGAGGAAAAGTTGGATTTAGAAATTCGGGGTGCATTTCAAAAATTGTCTCAAGAAGTCAAGGAATTCAAAGACCAAATGACCAAAGATTTGGACACATTGAAACAAAAAATTGCAGCCCTCAAAGATCTAAGAAACAAAGTAGAATCCCTCAGCAACAGAATGGAGCAGGCAGAAGAAAGGATTTCTGACATGGAAGACAAAGCTATTGAACACTCCCAAACCAACAAAGAGATAAAGAAATGGAAGGCAAAAATAGATCATTCTCCCAGACAGCTCTGGGATAACTCAAAGAAAACCAACATTCGCCTTATAGGGATACCTGAAAATGATGAAGTAGCATCACAGGCCCAGAGTCTCTTCTCCATGAGATTATGAAAGAGAATTTTCCAGACATGCCAAGAGATTCTGAAATTCAGATAGCAGACAGTTTCAGAACCCTAGCACGACTCAACCTGAATAAAACATCCCCCAGGCACATCATAATTAAGTTCACTAAAGTTTTAATATGAAGGAGAAAATTTTGAAAGCAATCAGATGTAAGAAATCTATAACCTACAAGGGGAAGAATATTAGAATAACCGCAGATCTCTCTGATCAAACCTTTCAAGTGAGAAGAAAATGGACATCGGCTTTTAATCTCCTAAAACAAAATAACTTTCAACCCAGGATCTTGTATCCAGCTAAACTGAGTTTCATTTATGATGGAGAAATTAAATTCTTTAATGACATCCACATGTTGAAGAAATTTGCCATAACTAAACCAGCTCTCCAGGATATTCTCAGACCTATTCTCCATAATGACCAGCGTAATCCTCAACACAAAAATAAACTCATCCAGAAACTTTTTATCAATGACTCACATTGACAAAAGGATTAAACTCACACAATGACAAAAGGATGAAAAATGTCCACTAGATTTTCTCAAGATTTATCATTGGTTTCAATTAATGTGAATGGTTTAAACTGTCCTCACACAATGACAAAAGGATTAAAAATGTCCACTAGATTTTCTCAAGATTTATCATTGGTTTCAATTAATGTGAATGGTTTAAACTGTCCTTACACAATGACAAAAGGATTAAAAATGTCCACTAGATTTTCTCAAGATTTATCATTGGTTTCAATTAATGTGAATGGTTTAAACTGTCCTCTAAAGAGGCATAGATTGGCTGACTGGACACAAAAACGCAGGCCAGATATATGCTGCATTCAAGAGTCTCACCCTACCTTAAAAGATAAATATAGACTCAAGGTGAAGGGATGGTCATCTATATTCCAGGCAAATGGGAAACAGAAAAAAGCAGGTGTTGCAATCTTATTTGCAGATACAATAGGCTTTAAACCAACCAAAATAAGGAAGGATAAAGATGGACATTTCTTATTTGTTAAAGGTAATACTCAATATGATGAGATTTCAATTATTA
>CAUYON010202576.1:0-60973 GCA_963573935.1 Arctocebus calabarensis
ATGCTCATTTCTTTTTTTTTTTTTTTTTTTTGGTAGAGACAGAGTCTCACTTTATCGCCCTGGGTAGAGTGCCGTGGCGTCACTCTGCTCACAGCAACCTCCAGCTCTTGGGCTTAAGCGATTCTCTTGCCTCAGCCTCCCTAGTAGCTGGGACTACAGGCGCCCACCACAGCGCCAGGCTATTTTTTTTTTGTTTTGCAGTTCGGCCGAGGCCGGGCTTGAACCCGCCACCTTCGGTATATGGGGCCGGCGCCCTACTCGCTGAGCCACAGGAGCCGCACCTCCATGCTCATTTCTAACGAAATTTCTTCTCTACTTGTGTACTCTCTCCCAAGCCTTCCCAACCACTCAAGGATATTTTTCTTCAGCAGTTTTATCATGTTTCGAATCATTAATTTCCCCCTCTTTATCAGATCTCTCCTATCACCAAAGAAACATGCTGTTCAATAGCTCAGCTTAAAAAAAAAAAAGACATTTCTTGAATCAATATCCTCTTCTTCCTACTTACTCCCTTTCTTTTCTTCTCCTTACATAAATAATCCTTAAATAAGTTTGTCTGTTTACTTAAGGTTTCTACTTTTTTTCCCTCCATTTTTACCCCTTCCAGTTAGGTTTTTTTTTTTTAGCTTCATCGTTCCTCTAAAACGACTGTGGTTAAATTAATGTCACTTCTCTGTGCTGGTCTTACTTGACGTACCTGCAGCATAGACACCCCTTCAAAGGGGTCCTTCCAGGATTCTCCTTCTGCCCTGTGGCTGTCTCCCCCTTCAGACAGAAGGCTGTAGGTTGCCCCTGGCCTTCTCACTCTGGAACTGTGGCATGCCCTCAGGAGCTTGCCCTTTAAATCTTTTCTCAACTCCATCCACACTCATTACTTTGCTAATCTTCCAGTTGCATGACTGCAAAAATATCAATACAGCTTCATTTCAGCATCAAATAGGGCACTCCAAATTCCCAAGCGAACCCCTGGCTTTCCCCTCCAAATATAAGGGGCCATCATGAAAATCCAGATAGCTAAAATTCACGTGAACAGAAACAAGTGAAGCCCTTCTAGCAACACCGACAAACTGGGCAAGTTGAAACTTGCATCATGGGTGAATCAGAAAGGACACTGTCAACAGTGTTTCTTGGAAGTGAAATAATGGACCCTAAAACATTACGTCTCAAAACTTCGGTGGTGACCTAAATACGTTCCTTTCTCTTACGTCAGTGTCAACCCTGGCCTTCTACTTACTCAGGGTAAAAATCTCTGGGATTATATTTGACTCATCTCTTTTTATTATACTTAGTAAGATAAATTATATATTTTTCTTGGGATAAAAAAATCCTCTTTGATCTTTTTCCCTTTACTGCTCACCGGTATATATAGAGTACAGATTTGCAAACTGCTCTTTTTACCTGTAAATATATGGTAAGCTATTTTCATTTTAATAAACATAGATCTTCACTCGTAGCTTTTAAAAGTGGTATGCTACTTTTTTTGGTATGGTTAAACTATACTTATTCAACAACATCTAATTGTCAAACATTTAGTTTGATTCCAATTTTTCGCTTTTATGAACAACACTGAAATAAATATCTTTGAACATGTGAATAATTATTTCCTTAGAACAAATTCCTAGACATGGGACTGCAGAAATCCAGACCATTACATTTCTTAAAAGAGTCAACATATAGGTAAATACATTTTTGTGGATTCCTGGATGAGAGTGATATATTTATTGATAAAAATTGCAGAACAAATTATTGATAATTCAGTGATGCAATTTTATTGAACTGCACTGAGGAATGTGGAGTATGTAGAAGGCATTGTATATTCAATTATAGAGAAGGTGCCCTGTGACTGTGCATTCAAGAAGAATGGTTTCTGGGACTTTATAGACTGGCAACCTCAGCTTGGATGCTAATGATTTAAAGAAGCAATTCACTTAGCATATGATCACAAATGGAATCTATTTCCTCTTTCATCCAAGTTGTTCACTCCATGATATAACCAAGTGTTACAGTTGTAATATTAATTCCCATACTAAGCAGGCAAGTAAAAAGTTCTCATTAAAGTATAGTAATTAGGGATACATAGTTGAAATAAAGTAGCATTTTAACTGTGGGCTATTTAAATTAACTGTCTAGATTGAATCTTTTTATGTGCTGTAAGAGCTTCTCCCTGGAATTCATGGCAACCACTTCAGTGTTTCTCAGGTACTTAGAGAAATGCTGAAAAAAGTTGAGTCTGTTAATTGCCGTGGCTGCCGCAGACAGTCAGTGCTGCTTCCTGTTCTAACTTCTTTAACTGCGGCAATTTTGAATTGAGCCGCTAGATGGTGTACACTGTTCTTTGCTTACCCCCCAGAAAAAGCATCAGGAACTCTGCTTAGATATGGGGCTCCAAGGCAAAAAAAAAAAAAGGAGGAAAACTTACAACAGTGAGGCCAGCATTACAGAGATCATTTTTAAAACTCTAGTGCTTATTTTTTTTTAAGCAGATTACACTGAGTTGGACAATAACATCAGAATTTTTTGTTTTACTCGACTCTTCCTAAATATTCCAGATAGCTGACCTAGACTAGATCTGTCTCTGATTCTCTACATAGTCACAGCAGCCTACTTGTGATCTGTATACTTCAGTCCTGAAAGCAATTTAAGATATCTGTTTTCTCTTTTAAAAACTCATATGTAGACACAGCAGGGATATCCCATATTAATATTACTGAAGATAGATTTTTTTTAAATAGGTCAAATTTTCCAGTATTTTGAAAGACCTGACAATAAGTCCTGTGGTATGGGTGAAGTGGAGATGTAATGCACTAAAATTTATCACTGCTCTTAAAGCAACTTTGACCCATGTTTCAAGGTAAACTTGTCTATGGTATATAGGTGGCTGGAAAATGATACGGTTTTTCTTTGCTTTCTAGGAGATAATTCCACTCAAGAGTCAAACATCTTTAAATTCACTTTTCTAAAAGGTAAATTGCTTTAAGAAATGAGCAGTTTAGGGAAGAAGTTGAAAGAATAAATGAAAGTCTTCTCCCTTGGTATCTCAAGTATCTATAAACACATAGATACTTAACTATATTTTGATTTTCTTAGTCATTTCAATGTATTTTTTCTTCTTATTGAATTTATTTTTTATATAGTAAATTGCTTCAAGTTAGGAAGCAAATATTTTAATGACAAATTGAAATGACAAAAAAAATTCTTCCTTTCCTTAAAGTGCCCTCTGAGATTTTTTTTTTTGCAAATGTACATACATCTGAATATGGATGATCTTTTCTGATTAAGTAGTTTCAACATATCTTCTAATCTTTCCTGTCATCTTAAGCTAGATCTCTTATGAATTATAGCTCCTCATCTCAAGTATCAATTAACTTTCTGAATCCTTACTAGTCAAAAATGACTGCAGCAAATCAGAGTGATCATCTTTTGTGGGGGAAATAGTGTTTGAACTAATCAGGGCCTGTGAGCTGACAAGAGCGTCTCAACGTCCATTTCCACTATGGAAACAATAAGATAGAAAAAGCCTATCGGTGGATCTTCAGTTGGAAAAATCTAAAAAGTCAGTAAAATTACTAAAAGGTCTTAATGGTGCTTCTGAAAACAGATACCTAATTTTATGTTCTCATTTTTTGAATTACTCTCATCTGGCATTTAGAAGCAATTCAATGGGAAAAATTTTTATTAACTGAGAAACAAGGTATGTTGGACTAAAATGATAAATGATGGCTATACTTCAGAAATACAGTCAACTCGTGATTATTAAGTGACCAGTGGTCTGGTTCCTATATTATTGCACTATTATTATTTCTTCTGTTACCTCTTTGTTACCTGTCCCTTTATTATTTAATTCTGCAGAGAGTGGGCAAAGCCAAAGGATGGTGGTAAATGCAAATAAATAGATCATATTTCATATATGAAAAACCTTGTTGTTTTGTGATGAGGAAATGGGATGATTAAAGTTAAAAGTATTATATATAATGAAGTTTTCAGCTTGTTTGGCTTTTAATAATTTTACCTCTTCACTTCATATAATTTGTATTTTAAAGTTGGTTGTTATTTTCACATTATGTTTTGTGCTTAGTTTGTATTTTTATCTTTTTTTCAAATATTACTTGTGTAGATAAAAACTTTTTACATTATGACTCATGAAACCTTTAGTATCATTTTAGTTTTATTATTTACATATTCTTATTTGTTCTGCTGTTTTCGTTTGCTGGTCTAGACTGGGTCTGTAAGAGCAAGGCCAACTCAAATTGAGACTGAAAAGTCTTCCCTCTCCAAACTGCAGGGCTTTACCAATGATGGCCAAGGTATTGAACTAACAGCTTCAACATCTCCCCTTAACATAATGGTACCACAGTAAATGAGGTGGATGGATTGAATATTTTGGCACTGTCTGGTCCATTTTTAATGCATGAGAAAGTGTAATGATTCCTGTCATTGATGAAGTATGGCTAGTCTGAAGGGAAGGATAATCTGTTGCAAGTACAAGTGATGATAGATTTAAATAAATACATCGAACTAAAACTAAAGCATGTTGAAGTAAAAAGTACAAGGGGAAGAAATTCCTTATGCATGCATAAAATTTAGACCATATCACTCACATGTCTTTATGAAAGCCAGATGGTGAACTGTAGAATTAATCTCTGATTCATAAAAGCATTTCAGGGATCACCAAGGGGTGCTGTTAGACCCTCAGCTACCCTTTCTTCACCGACCCCTGGAAAGTTGATATTCCTTCATTCTCATATTCAACAAATAACTATTTATTGAACTCTGTGTCATGCCAGGCATTGGGCATACATAATCTCACTTCCTTAGAGTTGAGTAGTTTGTCCTGTTTTCCTTTCATACCTTCTCTCCCGCAATCTCAATGATGCTATTTGCTTAGACACCTATTTTGTATTTCTACCCTTTCCTCCTCTGTCATATAGACCAAGATTTTCTAATCCTCTCTGGAGAACTTCCTTTGAGTATTTCTCACTCTTTAATTCTTCTATTCTTTATTAATACACTCACCAAATAGTTATTGAGCACCTACAGTGTGCCAGGCACGAGGCTACATATAGAAACCTGGGCTTGGCAAGACTAAACTCATTCCATCCTCCTATAAATGGTCATCTTCTTCTTGGTTTTCTCTTTTGATCAAAGGCATCAGCTCAATTTGACCTACCAAGCCAGACTCCTACCTACTGCTCTATTAATAATATGAGTTTTACATTTGCTAATCCTTCATTATTTTCATGACATTGCTGTAAATCAGATTCTTACTATCTATCCCTTACCTGGGCTATGCAAGAAATGGTTTCCTGCCTCCAATCTCTCCTTTCCCAATTCATCCTAAATTAACTTTTTAAAGACATATTTAATTATGTTATTTATATGCTCAAAGATTTTTTGGTAATTCCCCACCGACTATAGATCCAAATAGTTTCACATAATCCTTTACACCTGATCTCAACCCTCCTTTCAGCAATTCCCAACTCTTTGAACTTCCTAATTTTAAAGTGCAACATCATATTCTGCCTTTACTCTCATTACTCTCTTTCTGTCTGGAGCAATAAGAACACAGCACATTTGTATGTTGCTTTCCAGCCTACAACAGACTTTTCCATGCATCTTTTGTGAGGTAAGCAGCAATTTTTTTCTACTGAATTTAAAGCTGGAAGAACCAAGGCTTTGAAAAGGTAAAAGACATACCGAGTAAGCAAGACTTGCTTATGATTAACAGGACAGCCCAGATACTAAACATCAGTGGGCGGTGGCACCAAAACACAGACTGGGATGAGGTATACAGCATTTTATTGAAGAAAAGGGATGTGGAACACAGGTTTTCATTGAAGAAAACCTTTTACACAGAAAGACAATTTTTATTTTTTTTAAATTTCAGATTAATATGAGGGTACATACAATCAGGTTGCATTGTTTACGTTCGTTAAAAAAAAGTTTGAGTTGTAATCGAGTCCTTCACCCAGGAAGTTTGCCATATTGTACCCATTAGGTGAAAGATTACTGAGCTCTATTCCCACCCATACTTGAATTTAACTGTATATTTCTCTCATATGGGCCTGTAGTTGTTTATCTGCCAGTTTCAAATTAGTATTGGGTACATGGGATACTTATTTTTTCATTCTTGAGATACTTTACTAAGGAGAATGTTCTTCAACTCCATCCAGGTTAATATAAAAGATGTAAAGTCGCCATCTTTTTATGGCTGAATAGTATTCTGATCTGTAGATATACAACAGTTTATTAATCTGTTCATGGGTTGATGGACACTTGAGCTGTTTCCACATCTTTGCAATTGTGAATTGAGCTGGTATTAAACATTCTAGTGCGAATGTCCTTATGGAAAAATGATTTCTTTTATTTTGTATAGATACCTAGTAATGGGATTGTAGGATCAAATAGAGAGTCTACTTTTAACTCTTTGAGAATTCTTCATACTTCTTTCTAAAAGGGCTGTATAAGTTTGCAATCCCACCAACAGTGTATAAGTGTCCCTTCTCTTCGCACCCTTGCCAAGATGTGCAGCTTTGGGACTTTGTGATGTGGGCTATTCTAACTGGTGTTAGGTGATATCTCAAGGTGCTTTTGATGTTCATTTCTCTAATGCTTAGGGACAATGGACATTTTTTCATGCGTTTATTGGCCATTCTTCCATCTTCATTTCTCTTGTCCAGTGATTTTCAAATTCTATATATCCTTCTATTTATAAGACTAACCAGAGTTTTGAAAATAACTTTGATATTTTACAGGCAACATGATAAGCTCCACCCCTTTTTAATCTTGTGTAATCTTTATAATGATATACATCTATGCTCACAATATTAGCACAGTCTAGCTTTCAGGGACATTTTGTAGAAATAGTACCTGCCAGTTTCATCAAAACTTACAACATACTATGCTATAATTTGATGCAAACATCTACTTTCAATAGATATTTAAGTAATGCCTACATTGTGCAATGATGGTAGGTTAAGAAATCGTCTATGAGGCCAAGTGTGTGCTCACGCCTATAGTCCTAGAATGCTGGTAGGCTGAGGCAGGTGGAATGCTTGAACTCAGGAGTTGAAGACCAGCCTGAACAAGAGTAAGATGCTATCTTTACTAAACTAGCCAGGCATGGTGGTGCATGCCTATAGTCCCAGCTACTTGGGAGGCAAGAGGATTGCTGAAGCTCAAGAGTCTGAGGTTGCTGTGGTGCCACCACACTCTATGCAGGGTAACAGAATGCCCACAAGTTTTCAGCTTGAACTATAAATATGTCTACATCTCAGAAGTCCAGTTAGAAGTCAAAGATCATATATTTATTAATGGCTATTTCTGTCCTTATTAACAATTATAAATATTTTGAAGCCTCACTACATAACATTTTATATGTACCAAACAACTTGATGTAATGCATCCAAATTGAACTCTGTATAAATAAGATGTGAAGATAACCTGACTTTGATGTCTGTTGGTTTATTGGTTGCTGGGGTTGCTTAAGCTGCTCATGTTTGGGCACTATTCATTCATTTCTTCAATCATCACAACACACGCGTGGCACAGTGGCTAACAGAAAACAATTCACAATATTCTTGCTTCCAGTTTAGAAAGGAGACTTTTAAACAACTATAATATAAAACAATAAGCTTCCTAATGTAAATGTAGGCAGGGAACTGTGACAGCACAGAGGAGGTGGCAATAACTTATTAAAGGTGAATCAGGAGTTACTATGGTGCTTGGTCAGAGGATGTGCATGTGGGTGTGATGCTATGTTTCCCTTCTTAGCACCCTGTACCTTTTATGTTGACCTATAACATTATATAGAATTGATTCATTTAGATTTCTTCTGAAAATTGTGGAGATCTTAATAATAGGGGCCATGTCTTATTTCTATCCCAAATTTCTAAAGCATGATGGTATGTAGAGTTCAACAGGATTGAAGAACATGCAGAAGGTAAGGTATGAGGACTGGCCTAAATGTCCAAATGACTACACTTTGGGGATCTGTGTGTAGTTTGGAAAACCTGGAGAGCAATGTATGGGATAAGAGAAACATAGAGAGTGAGTCTGGGGAGGCAGGTGTTAAAAGCCTTGCTAAGGTGTTGGATTTCACCTTGTGTGTTCAGGGATTCACTGAAAGATTTTATGTTAGGGCTCAGCTAGAGCACTTGTTGACAGGCTGAGAAAGGGCCTGAAGAAGAGGGAGGGAACAGGGTTGCCACTCAGTATTTCAGGTTGGAAGGATGAAGATGTTATTTCCCCAACAGAGAACAGCAAAGTCAGAATGGGTTTGAAAGTAAGGGAATCATTTTAAGGCCAAGTGGAGATGCTCAGGAGGCAGCCAGAAATACGGTAGCCTGTCTCAAGAGAGACATCTGGGAAAGAAACACAGATTAGTGGTTGACCATCAATTGTTATGGATGCCATTGCAAGGAAGAGCATCGAAGACAAGCAGAGGGTTTAGGATGACATTCCACCAAATGCTGATACATAACTAGACAAAGAGGCTTCCAGGAAGGTATCTGAGGGCGTTTCACAAAGCTGGATTGCTGAGTAAGAAGACGGCTAAACCAGATAGGTCTGACTTTCATTGAGATGAAGAGTATGTCATAGTTCTACAAGTACAAAGTGAATTCTTTTGGACCAGAAGTCACTGCCAAATAAAACATTGTACGGTCTTGGTGATCTCAACACCAGGCCCATCGGTCTTCCTCACACATGTTTATCAGGCCACCACGCTCTTCCTCTACGTGTCCTTCCTCTTCTCCCCTGGAAGCAAGATCACTGGTTTCATTGATTGGAATCACAGGGAAATGATGAGATGGCAAAGTGGCAACATGAAGGTGCAGTTGTAAATACAGTGTGTTCCTTAAGAGAAGGCTCTTTACTCCCTTGGGGTCCAAGAGCACCCAATCCAGTGCTCTGAGGCTGACCATTTCTGAGCATTTATTATTTCTAAATACTCACACCCTCACCCCCAGACACTTAGATAATGTTAGCAGGCAGAGGCCAACAAGGGGCAGAATCCACAAAATCCTTCCACAAGAAGGTGCAGAGCTAAGAGATGAGAGGAAGCTCTAAGGGAAGTGCCTAAGCAAGCACCTATGAACAGAAAAGAGTGATTTCCAAACTAGATTTCATTGAAAATTAGTCATACTCATTAAAAATGATTCAAGATTGACGTCTCTACTACTCACTGGGTCTTTGTCCAAGCTTGATTCACATGCAATTTACATTTCTACCTGTTCATTCAAGGGATCCTTCCCCACAACCTTAATACATTCTTTTTAAATGGCTAATTAATCAAAGCCTTCTTCAGATTCTTCTTTTTCACATGACTGGCTTTCTTCAGATCACAACCTGAAAATCTTTATGTGGTGAAAAGGTTAGAACATCTAATTCTCCAGCGTAAATAAGTTTACAATACTGTCTCTGAACCTGCTTTCCTCTGTCCCCTTTTAAACTCACACGTACCCATCTGCCCCAAACAGTGGTCAGTGTGACTCTCCCATGGATTCCTGCTGGCCATGGTGTTTCCCGCAGTGTACAGTGACCACCAGGAGCCTTAGCTCGAACTTGCACTGTGCCTACGATAAAGTGATTCTTCTTTATCAGGAACAGCCTCAAGGCCGCTATACTGTGAGCAACGTGGATCAAAAAAAAGAAACTTCACCAAAAGGAAGCTGGCAAAGTGGAGAGGAGCACGGCACTCACAGAGCAGGATGTGCGAGGCCAGCGGGGAGCTCGGCTACAGAACACACGTGGTCTCGGCTCTCACCAGATGTCACTTGCACATTCTCGAAAAGGGGAATCAGATTACTAGTTTTCACTCTAGAACCATTTCTGTGTGCAAAGTGCAACACTGTACTATGAACACCACTTTCAACTGGCCAAGAAAATCACAAGAGAGGAGAAAAATAATCCATCTTCTAAAAAATTAAATGCACAGTCATTCCTGCTGTGAGAGATGGGCCTGGGATCACATTGGTCACCCCTTTCCTGGAGGACAGGTCTGTGTGGTGGTGTCATGTCATTCACCATTGCTACCTGCTTTCTCTCCAATTTGTTTACTTGCTACTGGGCAAATTAAGTGCAATAGAAAAAAAACAAAGCAGCTAAAATTTGGAGAAGCTTGGGTAAGCAAAACTAGATACATGTATTGTAGTTGCAAAGAACTGAAGATGTATCTGTATTTTGACATTTTCTGTAGTTGATTTTGATCTTGGATAAAAGGTAGCCTTCACAAACAGTGAACCCAAGTATTCTAGGCCTCTTCCGATCGCCCGCACAGAGCCACTGTGCACCCGGGTCCCTGCTCTGTTCCTTCAGACTCCAATGGTGCTGATCTCCTGAAGCAGCTCTCTTGCCTCTGACTGTTGGCTGAATTTGATTTGCTGGCCG
Source organism: Arctocebus calabarensis (assembly GCA_963573935.1). NCBI lineage: Eukaryota > Metazoa > Chordata > Mammalia > Primates > Lorisidae > Arctocebus > Arctocebus calabarensis. The sequence continues at coordinate 10,387 of CAUYON010202576.1, forward strand.
AAGACTGAGGGAGGTAGGAGAGGAAGATCAGCTTATTTGCTTCTGGATTTTCTTTTCCTTGGTCAGTATGGGCTGCCTTTCTCATTTGAATTAAGGTCCTTTTAGTTGACCCTCTCCACACGGCCTCTCTGGTATATGGTTTTGGTAACTTTGCCCTCCCCTTGTTTTATAATGACCCTGTTCCTAGTACCAGGGGTGGGGGGGATGGTACACTACTCCTGAAGTGTTCTCACCTCTTGCCCGCAGTTCTTGAAGTGTTTTTCAAATATTATTTTTATTTTTATCTTTTTAAGAGATGGGTCTAACTATGTTGTCCAGGCTGGCCTTGAACTCTTAGTCTTCAGCAATCTTCCTACCTTGTCCTCCCAAAGTGCTGAGCTAACCAGGCATCAGCCACCATGCTTGGCTAGCTCTCTGATTAAACAATGCTGCCTGTTTTCTGTTGGAAGCTGTGTTATGCAACATGCATGCCTCAATTTCAACATGGCACTGTGTGTGTTCTCACCTCTGCATTATTCGCAAATAAGGAGTTTTTATTTTCCATTCAAAATGGTTAGAGTGTTTTATAAGCTTCTGATATATAAATGCTTTTCTAAATAATTCAGTTGACGAAAAAAGTCATGTCAGAAAGAGATCAAATAATGTCAGTTACAGGTCAAGGAACTCCTAATAAGGTTTCATAGAACATGGCTAATAAAAAGAACACTGAAGTAAATTAGGTCAGAAGCCAAGGGTTTAAGTCACATATCCATCAATTATCACGTGACCTTGACAAGTCACTTAACAGCTTTGAACTTTGGTTCCCTCATATGTCAAGTAGTGATAATAAAGGGTGACCTGTTTATCTCATAAGGTTATTGGGGGGAAACCCATAAATGACAGGCTGGAAAGTGCTTTTGAACTGTGAAGATTACATAGGGATGTTACCCAGAGTGGTGATGGAGATACATTTTATCCAATGAATAAACACATAAACCTCCATTATGCCGGGGACCCCTATAATATGTGTTCACTCTTATTTTCTTAACATCGTAGTGACTGAGGAAGGCTGTGTACTGTCGAGTTTAAGAGGTAAGTCTGAAGCCACTGGATTGGATTCATCATCTAGCTCCAGCACAAATCAGCTCGGACACTTCCCTGACCTTAGTTTTCTTATCAATAAAATGGGAGTGGTAATGATACTGACCTCACACTGTTACTCTGAGCATTTAATGAGATAATCCACATAAGGCAGGGAGCACAATGTCTAGCACACAAAAATCCTTCATCTATGTTACCCTTAAGCCATTGGAGGTGGAGGGAGAGAGACCTCAAAGCGGAGGGGAATGCAGTGGTTTAGCATCCAGATTTCAAAGGAAAAAAGTCGTGCCTTGGAATATTAACTAATATATTTATTATCTGTGTAAGTTTAGACAAGTTACTGGGTCTTTTTCTAAAAGTGTTAGCTTTTTTCACCCTCATCAGAACAGTTCTATCTTCCCTTGTGAGCACCGAATTAAGAAAATACTTGCGATGTGTTTAACATAATGCTAGACACATAATAAGTGCTCAATTAAGTTGTTTGTTACCATTTTGGTGTTGCTAAAATAAAAATCCCCCTTCCATAATTTCTTTTGCACATGGAGTGTTCAAATAGGTTCAGTTTCCATAACGGATATTTGCAAGTTCAAGGGTAAATAGAAAAACCTAGCTATTCATATGTAAGGGTTGGACATGTCTTTCAAGGGTGATGTTGTCTCAGCATAGCCAGCAGATTTCCTACTTGGGGACTCATGGCCAAGGGGCCAATGTTTGGATCTTTTTGTATTTCCATATGACCCCGGCATAGAATGAGAGTTAATTCCCCAGTTCAGTATTGCTTGGTGTCTGTGGTGTGTGTCCTGAGACCTACACGGGAGGAAGTTAATTTAGACAATGAGGTAGACACAATATCTGCTTCCACATTACTGACAGAAAGTGTTTCTTTTATATTCAGAACACCGTCTACCCCGAAAGTTAAATATGAAGGTCACAAAATATTCCCAGAGAGTCAGTATAGCCTGTGACTCTGGAGTAAGATAACCTTTATTTAAACATTGTCTTTCCTCTTAGTCTTGGTGTTGAGGAATTTATTTTGCCTGTTTGTGCCTTAGTTTCAGCCTTTATAAAATGGGAAGTCCTCATAGAACTTGCCTTGTGTGGTTGACATAACGATTAAATGAATTAATACATGAAAAGGGCTTAGCTGGTCTAGTAAATACTAGTCATTGTCATAAACATTGTTTCACTTCCAGTTGGCATGATTTGTGAGTAAAATAGTTATGCCCTTAGACTAGAGTACAAAGATTGGCAAACTATGGCCTGCTGGTAAAATTCAGACCTCTCCCTCTTTTTATAAAGTTCTATTGGAACACAATCATGTTTGTTTATTTATCTGTTGTTTATGGCTGCTACAACCTTAGGGCAGAGTAGTTGCGACACTGATCTTATGGGTGTAAAGCCCAAAATATTTACTATCTGGGCCTTCACAGAAAAAGTCTGCTGACCTCCGGTTAGGCAACTACTACAAACATATTTTCCTCAAAAAAAAAAGTTGGCATAGGAATTATTTATTCTGGGAAATATGTTTACCTTCATGCATTTCCATTCTTTCAAGTGACATATGGTACATGTGAAATGGAGACCTCAGATGGTGCTGCTCTGTGCTTGCTCGCTCTGCCCCCATCAGTTCTGCTTAAGGAGGCAACATGCGTGAGGATGATGCTACCCATCCACTTTCAGCAGAATAAATGTCCTGTTATTTTTCAGTGGTGTTAAAGGATTTGCACTGTTCCATCCTCTCTTTCCATGGACTTCTGTTATCAACAGTCGCATATGCTTATAAGGAGTGAGCTGGGTGGGATGCAGCCTGTGGCTTGGAAAAAGAATTTCCCTCTATATGAAGCGGAGCCAGCTGAGCTGGAGAGGGAGTTGAACTCTCCTTCTTGGCTTTGTGCAGCCCGTGATAGAATCAGGCATCAGCTACTGTATTTGTAAATGACTAAATTTCATTTGGTAAGGGAAGGAAACCAGCTTCTTTAAAAGGTATGCACTTTATACTTCTGTTTTTTTTTTTTTTTTCAAACAGAGTATAGTAAACAAGAACTTCTCAAAGGTCGAAAGGTTATTCCATCCTCTAAGTGGTTGCTAGTGCCCATTTCCTGGTTTCACATTGTACCTATGTTAACTCAAAATGCCATGTCAGGGCTGAAACCAGCTGGAGGAAGGCATGGAAGACAAAGCCCCAATGCTGAGATTAGCAAATGACCTGGATAATAGAGATAGGTACAATTCTGAAAACCATCTTGCTTTGTTTTCTGAACTGCATCTAGAAACCTACTCATCTGTATTTGTGACAAACAGAGACATAGCATATCAAATCTTTGCGAATTTAATGATAGAATTGAAAGCAAATAACCATTACATTTCCCCTTAATTCATCTGCATCTACATCTTTGATTACTGTTGAGAGAAAATGCCTTGGGTTTTTGACAAGCATGAAGACAAAAAAAAAAATGCTTTATTCTTTTTTTAAACAACGAAAGCTCTAAAGTGGAAGAGATAATTTCATCCCATGAAATTTTTATGTACATGTAAGAGCAGCTATTGATACTTTTGGTCAAGTTAATGATTATGGTAATAAAAAATTTCAAATAAATTTATGTAAAACAAAGATCTGAGATTTCCTGACATGTCACAGACTGAGGAACCATACTTCTGTGTCTTTAGTACAAGGTAAAACACACAATCCAGAGCACAGATGTTCAGCTTTTCCTTCTTTAGAAGATCACAGACCTTACAAGGATAGTTTTTGCAAGCGAGGAAGTGCACACAGAAGGAGGGGTGGGAGTTGCAAGTCCCTGGAAGTGGTCATCTCATTCTAAAATCATTTTCACCTAGAAAATAACTCAATGCCATCTTCTTTCTCCAGTCATTAGTTAACAACAAAGGAGACAGTGGAAAGCTCAACAAATAAACATGTATAGTTAGTATATTCTGTTTGTGCAGAGAATAAAATGCTGAAGTAGCCTCTTGCATCACCTTCAACTCTTTTCACAACATAACTCTGGGGTTATTACAGTAACGAGGAACAGCAAGGGCTGCAGGCTTGGGATCTTTATTCGGGCACACACTTCGGCTCTGCCACTTGCCATCTGTGTGACCTTGAGCAAACTACTTAACGTCTTTGTGCCGCCATCTCTTCATCAGAAGTAGGATCCTCTTGGTGCTTACTATTGCACTGGGCTGTTGTGACGATTAAAGGACACATGCAAATGAAGTGCTTATGTGGTTGTACTTTTTTCCTTCTATGTGTCATTTCCTAAGTGTAGTGACTTGAATTACGTCCCCATATAAAGAAAGGCCAAGTCCTTACTCCCAGTACATGTGAATGTGATCTTATTTAGAAAGAGAGTCTTTGCTGATAAAATCAAGTTAAAATGAGGTTGCACTGGATTAGGGTGGGCACTAAAACCAATGACAGTTGTCTTTATAAGAGAAAGGAGAGGCTAAATTAGACACAGAGACACAGGAAGGTGGTATACGTGAAGATGAGACAGAGATTGGAGTGATGAGACTGTTGGCGAGAAATGCCAAGGACTTCCAGGAGCCACCAGAAGCAAGGAGGGAGCAAGGAAGGATTGTGTCCTGGTCTTTGGAGGGAGCATGGCCTCCAGCACTGTAAGATGACATACTGTCATTGTTTGAAGCCACCCGGTTTATGGTGCTTCGTTACAGCAGCCTTGGGAAATGAATCTAACAGGTAACCTAGATGAAGAAGTGGGGCTTTGCTGCGATGAAACCAATTTATCGCTTTCTTTTCTTTCACTGGGTTATGAAAGCTATAACCCAATTACAGTACAAGAAGAAGGGGGAACAGGAGAGGGAGGGGAGGGGAGGGGGGAGGATGGGTGGAGGGAGGGTAATTGGTGGGGCCACGCCTAAGGTGCATCTCACAAGGGTACATGTGAAATTTACTAGGTGTAGAATATATTTATATATTCATATATAAATGTCCAAACAAAATAACTAAGAAAATGTTGAGAAGGCTATGTTAGCTAGTTTGATGAAAATATTTCAAATTGTATATAAAACCAGCACATTGTACCATATGATTGCATTAATGTACACAGCTATGATTTAGTAAAAAAAACAAAAACAAAAAATGGGGCTTTGTGGAAAGAGAGAATGAGAAGCTAAAAGGTAAAATCCCAGTAACCTAGAACAAGGCTCACCTGTGCTTCATTGGGTGTTCTTTGAGTTTCATTATTTGATGAGGTCATAAACCTGTTCTCTGGCCTATAGGGGAATAGGAAGGGTGAAGTGTCCCCATGTGAATAGGAACATGTCACACAGATTCCTACTACCTACAGCTGTGCTGTTGATACAGAAACCGCTTTTCAAAGGGCATTATTTAAATTTAAATTCATTACAATAAAATAAAATTAGAAATTCAGTTTCCCAGTCATATTAGCCACATTTAGCTTGCTCAATAGTCACATGGGGCTAGTGACCACCTGTTACACGTTACAGATACAAAGCCTTCCCATCACTGTGTGCTGTTGGACTGCACCAGATAATGTTTATATTGTAAAGGATTTATTTAGGAGGCAAAGAAAGCAAGCAGACAGGTTGTGTAGAAAAAAGGATGGTGCCACACTCTGGATCATACAGATAAGCAACTCTGTAATCTATTAAAGAAAACAGAAAAAGCGAATATACTAGCACTAATACTTTAACAGCTCCTCGTGAGTTGGGTCTCACTTGTTGAATGGCCTTTTGTTTTCTTCTTAAAGTCATCTATGCCACTGTTTCTCTGTAATGTGGACAAGGAATATTTATGATATTCAATTCTTTTAGACTGAGTATCAATACAGTGAGAAACTGTCCAGTGCCAAAGAGCACCATGGAAAAGTATTGCTTGCTGCTCTTTGATCTGATGGAGATACACCTTGCATAGAATTGGTTAATATTTTGGTCCCTTAACACAGTGGAGGAAATAGTGCTGCAAAGCAACAGATGAGATCAAGAAATTTGTGAGCTACGATCTCTCTCCACCTCTTCAGATCTAATCATACAGATGAATAAATTGCTATAAAAATACCAAAAATAAAACTAAAAACAATGACTGAATCATTTTTTTTTTAATCTCATGTACTCTGTGTTCAGGTAGCAAAAAATTTAATTCCAGTCCGACCAGTCTCCTGTGATTTTTTTTTCCTTTCATCTAAGATATTTTTAATGCTCAGCGGCATTATAATAGAAAAGCATGTATTTTTGCCTGGTTTATACCCATCATCCTTACCATTACAACAAGACAAAAGCATTAAAGTAAAATTAATCATGTCAAAAGATTTTAGCAAAAACAAGTGAGACCATGCATAAAGCATCGCTTTGTCTGGTGTGAAGTCACGCTCTGATTAAAAACATATAATGAAAGTGAAAGTGATACATCATTGCCTTAGCAGTAGGGTTTACTGAAAGTGCTTTGCAGTTCTCAACATAAAAATGTGGGATCATTTTGGTCTTTGAAACTCACAATGATTATTGTTCTAGCAAAATAACTGGAATTGTAATTTCTTTTAACAAAATAAAGATGTAATAACCAGACAAGGCATGACAGTAAGATTAATAATTAGAACACATTGTAAGGGGCAATAGTCTGTCTTGACATCCAGGCACAGAGGTGTGAAAGCGTCTGATCAGCACTCCCCTTTCACAAAACCATAGTTAAAGGTGGCCAGGCCCTTAAGGTATTGTTTATAAAGCATAGCTGTTTGCTCTCTCAAAAGCCTTTCATGAACAGAAAGGTTTTATCAGAGAGTGATCATACATTCCCCAGCAATAGAGTCATTTTATGTATGGTACATAAAACCAAAAATTCTAAGTGGCTGGATATGCATGAAATGTAGGTTTGATCAATGATGTCACTATAGAGGCCTCTCATGGATTTGAAAAGAAATAGTTTAATTATTTGCACTTTGCCTTCATTGCTTCTATATTTTGATGGAGATATCTACATATAATGACCACTCACTGAAATTAATGGTTTTTTTGTTATTATGATCATGCTAAAAGTCATTTCAATTTTTTTAAATGAAGTCTTTCTATATGTTGAAAGCCACCTTATTTCATGATAGTTATGTATATATAAATAGACAATTTATACTTTCATACATATTTAACTCTGTTATAGATTACAGTTTACATATGATAAATAATAGAAACAGTGATAATTATACAAACTCATATTTAAGCTATCTGAGAGGAATAAAAAATTAAAAAATTCTACCTCAGATGCATTATAAGGCAATAATATTTGGAATGTATTCCAAAATTTTCCTTTGATATTGAGGCATCTAATCTTCTGGGAATGAATATCAGTCTTGACAATAAAGCCATATTGATGCAGGCAGTGATAGAATGAAGTCAAACAACTACCTATTCTCACTAACAACTTATCATAGGAGAATGAAAACAGTTTACATGTGACAAGAAGAGCAAACCAAGTATTTGTGAACATAAGGGGCACTGTTATAGTTATTAGGGCTCTAAGCAAATACTCTCCTTCTGAGACTTTAGGAGGATTGTACTTCTCCACTGACTTTGAAGTTAGATGTGGCTCAGTGATTTGTTCTTGTCAATACCATGTGTGATCAGCACAGAATTTCAAGAGCCAGTGTGAAATTTCCTCTCTCCTACAAGGACAATGGTGATATATCAAACAGTAGAGTTCCTATCAGTCCAGGTACCAGAACAGACCAGAAAAGACCCCCAGTTAACATGACATAGACACGTGATATAAGAAAAAACAAATCTTTATTCACATAAATCACGAGGACTTGGGGATTGCTGTTGTGGTTGTCTAATCTGACTGATACAGGCAGTGCTACCAAGAAGATCTGGTGGCTGTTGACAGGAAAACTGAGATGAGAGGGTAGAAAGATGGAAAAGCACATATAGTATGGAAAGTCACTTGGTCAAATTGTTATTTGCTCTTACATGGAAGTTTAATTAGTTATTTACTGAACTTCTTCCTCCCAGGGAAGAGGCTGAAAAACAGAATATTGATAGTAGTGTATATTGGTTGCTATTGCCCGCAGTTGGCAATAGCAGTATATAGCAGTATCTCTCTCTCTCTATATATATATATATATAGAGAGAGAGAGAGAGAGAGAGAGAGAGATGATGGCTTCAGAAAAAAAAATTGGCCCTTATATGTATAAGTAGGATTGAAAAGGGTTCAGAAATAAAGTTTAGAAATCTAGGCATGTGCAGCCTTGGAAGAAGTAATATTTTTCAACTCCATCTGGTAAAAAGATGAAATTAGGAAGAATTTTGAGCAAAAATGTAAATTAAAACAGCACGATGATAGAAAAAAAATTAAAGATATGGTTTCCCAATAGGGTTAGGATGTCTTAGAAGAAATGTCAACCAAGGATGAGACACTCAGTAAATTCTAACACAAGGAAAAGAGTAAAGTAGTCTGACAGATATGAAGATATAGAGTGAGGATGGAGGGTGTGTATATGTGTGTGTACGTGTGTGTGAAAATGAGACAGATATGCGGGCAAGAAAACAAAGGAAACAGCAACCTAACACACTTTTCGGAAAATATATGTAGGCATAGTCACTGGCCAAGGAGAGGATGGAAATGTAGGGAAATACCTGAGTTTCCTAGAGAATTATTTGCCAAAACATTCACCAGCGTGGACCAAGAGAAGCTGTTAACAATTAGATACCTGAAACCATTACTGTCCCCTAAATATTACAGACATACAATGTACTTAGAAACTCTTCTATGCCCAGGAAATGCATATTTCTCAGGCTCAATTTTTATTGTTCAATTTTATCCCCTCAATTTTAACCTTTTTTAAAATCCTTCCTCTAAGGAAGGATATTACTAAGGAAGATAATGGAAAGAGAAGGAGGAGCCAGGAGCCACGGGAGAAAAAAGAACAGAACTGGGTTGAATCCTAATCAGGGAACACAACCCACCTCTTGGGATTAGCACCCTTCAAAATATCTATTTTGTGGAATTGCTAAAAGGCAAGGTTATTTGCAAATGGAAGTGTTTACTGGGGAAATCTCATCCCTGTTCCTTCACTGGGCATTGTGTATAAGGGAACAGGTAATTCATCTCTTCAGTGTGTTTGCAGGATCAGAGGAGTCTCAAATGACCCTGATGTTGACAGGATTGTCTGTCACTCAGAGATAGTCTATGAGGAGCTTGATAATTTAAGGTGATTCTCCCTTGAGGAAAGAGGGGAGCACTGTAAGGAGAGTACACTGAATAGCTGATGTCTAGTAGGACAGATTACGGTAGTTACATTGGGCTCTCTGCAAATTCTCTGGATCTCCTCCCTCCTGAACCCAGATAAAATTATACTTTCCTATACTTTCCTTGTAATGGAATATAGTATTGTGACTGAGCAGAAATGATCCGTTACTTCTGATTGTTAGTGTAAGACACTACAGCATATCCTCCTCCCTGCTGTATCATTGGAGAAAGTGCCTGTCAGGATGGAGCCATATGCCTGGGTCCCTGAATGACTCTGCTGAGCAGACGCCCTCCATCAACCTTGCTGGATGTGTGTGCACAAGGGAGAAATAATTTTTTTTGTCAGTTTAAGCCTCTGGAAGTATGGAGTTGTTTGTTATCGCAGCATAACCTAGCTGATACTGACTGATCCACATAAACTTCATGCCAGAAATAGAGATTTCATTAGGAAAGTGCCTTCTTTCTCAAGCCTTAGGTGAGTGGAAGATGAGATTAAATCTTTTGGTTTTATGTGGTTATAAAATAATTCCAACTAAACTAAAAATAGAATAAGTATTTATTGGGGAACAACTCTAATCCAGATACTTAGCCTGGAGATTTCTTTGTATTATCATATTTTATTCTCACAGAAACTCTATGAGCCAAATATAATTATCCTTAATTTATGGATGAGGTAAAAAGACCTGAAAGTAAGCAGCATCTTCATAAGTCAGAGTCAACACATATTTAGGGTGTACTTAATTTAGATCTACCTATCCCTAAAGATGTGAGAGTGTATGTGTGAGCGTGTGTGCGTGAGCATGTGTGTGTGTGTGTAGTTTCATTTTGGCACCATTTTGCTTCCAAGACAGAGTTAAAATATCAAGAAAGTTGCATTGAATTATGGCTTCTCTGTAATCTCAAAAGCCAATTTCATCACTTACACATCACAGTGGGCAGTTTAGTTCATAAACCACAAATATATTCTTTACCTCTAAGCGTAGGTTGTTCTTTCAATTAATCTATTCTTGTTCTATTGTGTGCACATGGTACCATGCCAAGTACAATGGATCCATTTAGATTTTCATGGGTCAAATGGGTCAGCACAGAGTAAGTCCCAGTCATCTGCTTGGACTCTTTGGACTAATGACACTCTCTGGTGAGATAAACTGGTGTGGTATTTGAGGGTGCACTGTTTGATGGAATACAGGGACCAGCATGCTATTTCTTGCTGTGCCATTAAGTCATTGTGTGACTCTGGGGATAGCACCTCCTCTCTCTGCGTCACTCAAAGTGAAAAGCAAAACCCAAACATCGTGAACCTGCCATAGGGGTTCCTAGATGGCCTGGTTTCTGCTAGTGTCTTTAGCCACATCTTGTATCTCTCTCCCCCTCATTCTATGAATTCAGTCATGCACCTGGCTCCTGCAGGGACTTTGCACTTACTGTTAACTAACCTGGAGAAGTATCATCTCAGGTCTTAACATGAGCCTAACTAAATCCTTTTCATCCTTCAACTCTCAGCCCAAACACCACTTTTTTTTGTGATACGCTTTATGACTCCTAAATTAGATCAGGTCTCTCCATTATAAGAACTTAGACATTTTATACCCTTTCTTCAGAACACCATCATATTGTAAGTTTTTATATATTGATACCTGGGATTATTTACTAACGCTAGTTTCCCCCACTAAGCTATACACTTGGTAAGGGCCTGGTAATACTTGTTTTGGCTCAGCATTGTATGTTCTGTGCTTAGTACAATCCCTATTACATAGAAGATACCAATTATTTTTGTTAAGTGAATGAAATAAGTGTGTAAAATGAGAGGATTGGGCAAGGAGATCATTTAATCTTTCAGTACTTATATTCAATGGTTTGTCAGACTTTGCCTTCAATTTTTCAATTTGCCTTATTCCTGGGAATAACACAGAGCAAATTTAAGCAACCCACATGACTCATAGCTCCTTCATGCCAGACTCAGTAGCAAATAGCACAGCTTGTGTGTAAAGAAGGGATCAGAATTATTTGTATACACACTGTTCTCTGGAGAAAAAGAAACTGCTATATTTGAGAGAAGTAAAAACAAGAAATAAATGAGAGCTGGTCAAATAACGTCAATCAGTTTTTCTAGGCACCCAGCTTACTTGAAATACAGTATTTGGAGTGATCATCACACATATTTTTTTTAAAAAAAATCTATGAAAAATCCACTAACCCACTGGTGCATGAATACACAGTAGCAAATAATCCAAGATATATAGCAATGTGCAGTCAGGTGTCTCAAATTAGAATTGAGCTCACTGAAGGTAAAATTAGATGCTAACATATTTAAAAAGTCCAAATACGATTCTCTGTCCTCTTTCTTTGTCCAAAGTCATGGAAGCAATTGGTCCAAGAACTGAAATAGAAAGTTCCAAGCTGAGAGATAATGTTATTGTATAAAAATATTTAGATGCCATGTATTTCAACTGATAATGTTATTGTATGAAAATATTTAGATTGCCATGTTTTCACTAACACTGAAAACAAGTTAGAAGGTTGTCCTTACTGGTAATTTGTGTGTATGTATGCACATACTTTTATTTTTATGTTGTAGAGAAGGTTACAACTTTTTTTTTTAAGTATATAAGTGAACAAATTGAATGAAGCAAACCAGAGTGAAAGAATCAGCATGTATCTAACAAAAAGAATTCCTAGAACACAATAATCTACATCCTACTTTTTGTTTGTTTGTTTGTTTCCTTTGGACCAATGGCATCATGTACATTTAAGGCAAGTACTGGCCCATCCGGGTCACCAAAAAGAGCTTCTTTCATACAGTCACTAGGAAATTGCAAAAAAGTAAGTATTATCAAGCATACAAATACTACATAGAGAAGTCACTCCACTCACTTTGTTTCTATCTGGTAGGAATTTAAGTTTATTCAAAAGGTTAACATATACAGTCCCATATCTACTATCTCTTCTTCAATAACTTCAGAGTGGTAGTTTAAAGCTTAAGCTCCTTCTGAATTTCCCTGAGTGTTTTTGTGCTTTTTTTTTAGATGGGCCTCCTTTTCAGGCATCAGCTATATCTTCAGAAGGTCTGTAACACCTTTCACTCTGGATACAAGGAACACTGAGGAGTAAGTCTCCATCTGCTCCATACAGGCCCTTTGTAATGATGGAACCTGGATACGCTCTAAGATTCTTCAAAATACTTCCAGATAAATCAGCTACAGATAGGTCAATGTTTCAAGAAGAACAGACTTTCATTTTAATAATCTGATAGGCCCTGACAATCACTTCTCCGTGGACATTTTCCTATTGCTCAAGATCTTTGTCAGTTCCTATATTGGAGCTCAGATTCTTCAAAGGGACAACCACCAATGGTCACTCCACGCTCTAGTTTCCACGCTCTCCAAAGATTCATCTGTAACAGCTTTCAGAGAGGACACCTAGTTTTTGCTCAGTCAAAACTCCAAGACGAGCAGTATCTTTATTACAGCCACTTCCAACAATACGGTTTTGGGGAAAATGCTCGACTTCCAGGCTACATAAGATATCCACTGAATTAGAAACAACTATCAGTTTGCAGAGGAGGCTGGACTATAAAATACTGGAAATCACTAATTTGAAGATGGCCACATTTCTCTGGACTAAATTAAGGTGTGTTTCTCCATTTTCTTGGAGTGCACCTGCTGTGATAATCACTAGGTTGGAGTTTGCCTTAATAAGGGAATCTTTGCTGCAAGTGTATTTGGCATGTTCATGAGAGAGCTGCCATTTGAACATCCATCGTCCCGCCCTTTAGTTTGCCTTCATCAGTATCTACAAGGGCAAGTTCATCACTCAAGACCTTTAGTAAGATGCTGATAGCACAGGCCATACCAACTGATTCTGTTCCTATAACGGAGACCTTGTTGTGGTGACTCAGCTCCTCTAAAATGAAATTCTTCATTGGTCAGTCGCCGTCTGGGCCGCAGAGGTGGCAAGCCATGCCCTGAGCGGGATGCCTGCTGCTTCCCTGCAACTCACAGCCACCCTGGGGCACTGGAAAGTCCCTCCAGCCGAGTTCACTCTCCTGCTGGCCCACAGAAGCGCCACAGCCCAGCTCGTGGTCTGTCCCTCAGGAGATGGTGGAAGGGAACAGAGAAAAGCCACAGAAAAGAACGTCCAAAGTCCCACACAGCTGGAGAGCCTAGGGAGCGTCCTGTGTGCCCTGACTGCGGCTGCGCGAATCCTTGATTTAGTCCTTTGGCTGGGAGGGAGCTCAGTGGAGTGAGGAAAGGCCTTCCCTAGCAAGTGAGTCCTGTAAGTATTATAAACAGGGATTCTCCTTGACACTTTGACAGGTTTAACAGGCCACCTCAGACCCATTGTGAATTCCTGAAGCTTTCCAGCCTGCAAAGCTGATCCCAGCGACCCCACACTGAGCATAAAGTGAGGCCCAGCCCAGAGTCACAAGGCCAGGGAGCCCCGCGCTCCCGTAAAGCAGACGCGGCCCACGTCTCTCATCAAACCATTCAGGGCTTTGCTTGTTAGCCAATGGCAATGTTGTAACGAACCCAGCCAGCGTTCTCGCTGCAGCAGGCTTACCTAGGAAATTACTAGAAAATTACACCTTTAACGCGGGGAAGTGAGTCGTGGGTGAGCCGGAAGCTCCCAGCCAAGAGGAGGACCCCATCTTTCACTCCCAGGGCCGGCGGTCTCCCCTCCTGCGTCTGGCGCCAACTCTACTTCTAATTCTTAATTCTTGAATATTCCTTGAAATAGCCCCAATGTAATATGGTTCTTGGTAACCTCTCAAGCCTCATCACGTACTATTTCAACCTCAGACTCTCCTATAGAAACACAAATTTATTTCAGTTTCTAGACAGGTTTATATTCTATCTTTTGGCATTCCCAAAATTGGGTCGTTACTAAAATACTTTACCATCTACCTCTTTGCCTAGATGATTCCTATCCATTTTTCCCCCCAATTACAAAAGGTGTCTTCTAGGAAAGCTTCCCTAACCTCCATGTTTAGATTAGAGGCCCCTTTTTAGGGTTCCCCCAGTACACTAGGGTTTCTCTATGTATCCCTTAACACACTGTGTTATAATTGCTTCCTTAGGTCATTGAGAGGCAAGACTATCTTTTTTTTTCTTTGTTTTTTAGACAGCATCTCACTCGATTGCCCTTGTTAGAGTGCTGTGTGGTAACATAGCTCACAGTAACCTCCAACTCTTGGGCTTGAGAAATCCTCTTGCTATATCCTCCTGGAGCAGCTGGACTATAGTCATATTCCACTATGCTGGGCTAGTTTTTCTATTCTCAGTAGAGATAGGGGTCTTGGTCTTGCTCAGGCTGGTCTTGAATTCCTGTGCTCAACCAATCCCCACTCGGCAGCCTCTCAGAGTGCTGGGATTACAGGCTTGAGCCACAGCACCTGGGGGAGGTGAGCTTGTTTCATATGCCCATGCTAGCCTACCTTCCAGCACAAAGTGGGTATTAAGTCTAAATTTTTCTCAGGTATTTTCACAGTCTTTCTAGAAGTACTTCATTGATTTCTGAGGTTCTGCTGCAATGGGAAATATGCTATACACGAACTCTACATATCTGTCTCAGCAATTAAGTTGAGTTAAATAATTTGTGGGCCTCACTTCTTGGCAGGAAAGGTAATATGAATAAAGGAAGTTCACAGGCACAAAACCCTTAATTGAACTTAACATTTTATTTTCTTCAAAACAAATCATAACTTGACTTTCCTCCCAATTTATTCTCAAAGAACAGAAATGAATTTAAATAAAGAAACAGAAGGGCCAAGAAATAAGTCCTACATGCGGGTTTATTATTGTCTCAATAATCAATAATAAGCAATTAGCCCATTCTGCATTTTTCAGATATTGGGTATGAGCAAACCTAAATTTATCTTTTGGAATTGAAGCTCAATATCTTATATGAAGTTTGTTTTTTCATTACTTTTCCTTAGCTCTTATATGTTTTTTAAATATATATTTTTTAAAAAGTATCAAGAATCTATCAGCTTTCTGATCACTGTGACTCTTAAAAGAAATAGATGACAACCAGCCACAGGACCCCTGATGGAGTCAAGTTAAATGTCCTCACTGGCCAGAGGCAGCAACGTAAGAAACCACCACACAACAGTTTCCTGATCTCTGACTGACAACTAGAAAGCCCCCAAATCCTTGCACTATAAAGTAGAGGAAATGGTTGTAAATCAACTAAAGTGAAGAGGAAGAAAAGGCATTTCCCCCACCTCTAACAAAGGGAACTGAGAATGATCCAAGATAGAAACAAGCTTTTCTGCTTAGCTTCATAATTTTCATTCTTATGTTATGAAAGAGAAGTCATCATTAGCACATAGAAGAATAAATATATATTTTGAAGGCTTTGTTCACAGAAAGGAACAAAGAAGCTCTGAATAAATAGAATCTCTTATCTAAAATGTAGGAAAAAGGGAAGCTACTTCCTGGGAAATACCTTTATCCATAGTAAGGAAATAGGACCATGGGAAATACATACAGAATGGGGAGCTCTTGACTCCTGTCCTGTGGGGGGAAATGTAAGGTGCTTGTGTGCATGGACTTCATGAAAATTTGGGTACAGATGGAATCTGTTACAAAAAGTACACAGTAGCCACAGGAATTGTTTTGTTTGATCTGTGCACAGAGGATTTAGGGCCTGCAAAGTGCAGGCGGCGTGATTTTTGCGTTGGCTATTTTAGTATTCATGTCTCCTGTACTGCTTTCTAATAAGTTAAGAGGAAACGGCAGACTGCGTGCAGGAGTGAGAGATGCAAGAAAAGCAGTCCTGAAAAATAAAAATGAACAAAAGTGCGTCTCAACTTCTCTTTTATTATTAACAGGCAAGAGAATAGCAATGCCAATCTCATTGTTAGTGCTTAACACTTGCCTCTTACAGAAGGAGTGCTCGTCATTTTCACACATATCTACCAACACTTTTCTGATGGAGGCTGCGGAACTCTGTGCACTTCTTGACAGCATTTTATATATTGTTATATATATTTAATATATATAATATATATATATATAAAATATATATATTTAATATATTTTATATATTGAATGGTTTTTCCAAAATGGAAGATAAGCATTCAGTCTGTACCAGCATATTACCAAAACGGTCAATGAGAATATTTCTTCCCTTTGCTGTTTGGGTAGACCAAACCAATGGCTGGCTGTCTATTTGAATTTTATTTCCTTTCTATTAGATAGAGTCATTTTTTCATTGCTACCCACCTCCACTCCATTCATTTCATTACTTAAGAACACCCTTTTGAAAGTGTTTCTAACATATAAATAGCATAACAGGATATGAGCTAAGGAAAAGTAGGATGACTTTCCTTCTCATTCTTCTGTGTGAATGGTATAGCCTCCGTGAGTGGGGACCTGTAGTCCTGCCTGTGGAATGGCCACTTTCTAAGAGGACCACATCTGTGGGGCAGGCTGAGAAGTGTCTGCTCAAGCGAAGCAGTTTCACAAACTCTAGCTCACCTCTGATTTTAGGTATTTGTCAGTTCATATGTTAGTTTGCATGAAGAAAGTTATTCAATAAATAAGTAGACCCCCAAACCTATAACTATTAACTGTCATCTTCACTTTCCTGACAAATTAGCTTAGCACTTCTCCTGGGGTAAAAGATAACAAGTGGGAAATTCTACAATCCCTAATGTTTTATTAGATTTGGGGACAATCTGGATATTTTATTATTCCAATGAGAAACAGTTCTTCATTTATTATTACATGGTCCCCAAAGCATGAAAATCTGTCAGTTACCTGACTTATGTATTCAGTTTTACCAAACAAGATGCCTTGATTAAAAAACACAGCCCAATAGAAGCAATTATCCAGATAAAATGTCTCCATTTCTTCAACAAATATGAAAAATATGCCTTCACTTGGGGTTATGTGGTCACAGACTAGCAGGTAATAAACTATCTTTTAAAAGCATAAGTCTCAGTGAAATGAAGAATGTTAAGTAGGGTAGATATTTATTTGAAAGCTATGGGTATGTCTGAGTGTAGAAAAAAGATTCAAGATTTTAAAATATATTCCCGTTATAAGAACTTTTCTATATTTATATGTTAATTTCTTTATTTCCTCCCATTTCAAGCTGGTAAATTGAGTCAGTAGATGCCTATTTATTTTTACTTCTTAGTCTGTGACCGTTTCATCTAACATGTGAAAACTATGGAAAATTGGCTTCCTTCCTTGAAGTGGATGGAAGCGGCAGGTCGTGGGTCTGTTGCTGTGTTATTTCTCTCTCTTCTGCGTGGACAGCTTACGTTGACTGATACCTCACAGATTTGGGGACAGTCCTATGCTGATGTTGGTATTGTTGTCATAGCAATACTGCCTGCAATTCGTTGAGTGCATTCTATGTGTCAAATGATTTATAACCACAATTTTATTTAAAAAAATGCTCATATGACCCCCATAAAATGAAAAAAAAAAACAGGACTCAGAGTATTTGTATGACCATAGGCCCTAGATGTAGGTTGCCACCTAGTTTTGTCATGTTTTCTTCCTGCATCCCTCCAAGTATGGAGTTAAACCAGGCAATGTGAAAACGTTCAATAGGGAGACTATATGTTCCAGTCTATACCTGCTGTGCTGGCATCATTAACAGGTTCTCCTTTCATTCTCAAAGCTGTCCCAGTTTGGACAATGGGTTTGATAATCAACCTATCTCTGAGCAAGGTTTAAAATGAACAGAATACTTTTCTAAGATATTATTCACAAAGCTTTAATTAATTTTTCTGCCTCTACTGAAGGCCTTCAAACAAGTAACAAATTGGACCCAACTTGGTGCATTTGAAAAAACAAATAGATTTGTGGATAAAAATCATTTATTGGTTGGATCTAATACCTTCCTGTCTCTTAGCCTCTGTTTTTTTGTTGCCCCTCTTTGAGAATCTTTTGTTCTTGTTCTTTGCTCTCTGTTCTCCTCATCTCCTTGTCTCATTCGGTGGAGGCTTTCTCTATTCATCAAGTGTCAAAAATTCACTCTTTGATTTTACTTTTGCTTTAGTTTCTGATGAATCTTTAAAAGACAGTTTGGTCACTCACTCAGACATTTAAATCACTATCAAGTGTATTTTTGCCAAAAAAAGAGAAATGAAGATCATTTGGAAACATTGCTAACTTATTTTTCTTTTTCTCCTTCTCCCCAGTCTCACTGCTACTATTCTGCTACTTCTTTTCTATAGCCACAGTGTATTGGCGTCCAGGGAGCTTTCTCGTTGCAGTTTCTGGACGATGCTACCGCAGGTTTCGCTGGGGTAAGCCAGCTCCAAAATGTGTTTCAGGCACTACCTCACATGACTTTTCCCCTCTCCTGCTCTTGTAGGCAAACTGTTGTCTTGATTCTATTATTTTAAAGGGTTTTCAGGAAGAGGAAAGGAAAATGATTTTTAAAAAATAAATCTGATAAAATATATAACTGCTTACAAGACACATGTGATAAGAAAATCTGACTTTCACTTTTGTTGGTTTTAAATGGATGGCTTTGATTTATGGATCAAAATTGCTCATTTATTATTTTATCTGTACAGCCCTGGGCCATTTTGACAGTTAGAATTTAGTTTTATTGACCAGTGCAGCCGCTTGTGCCCACGAGGGGACTGGTGCACACAGCCTGCTGCACTCAAGAAACGATGATTTTTGATTCCATGACTGAGTCCGATTGGGAATCATAACTGATATAACAATAAGTTCCAAATCTCAGTGCCCAAGGCAAGAGGTTTGCTGTAAAACACAACCACCCTTTAAGGCGGGGAGGCAGAGAAATCCTGGGTGGAAGTTTGAGAGCACAATTTCACGTGGCTGGCCTAGGCCACAAATACATCTGCCCACCCCAACCGTGCAGCTATTGAGGGAGGGGTGCTCCTCGCAAGACCCCATTCCATAGACTAAAGATTAATGAGCAAAAATGCCAATGTTAGTTACAGAACCAATGAACTAAACACTTCAATGAGAGGATATTTACTAGTGCTATTAACCAATCTTTCACTTTTCAGTCAATAACAAAATAATAAAAGAATTTGGAGGGGGAGATCTTTGGTCCTCCCCTTTGGCCCCACCCCCTACCTTTGTAGCACCACAGAAACACAAACCGGGACAGTTATAATTCAGGCCCATTTGACTACCAAATAGGCCACCTCTGCAATGTTAATTTAGTCTTTTTACTCTAAATCCCCCATGATACATAAGCAAACCTCCAAAGGGGAACAAATCAATAAAATGTGTAATTTGATTAACCATGTTTTCAAATTCTTCAAGACAGCTCTAACCTGAAATCAAAGTCAGTAAATAAATTCATAATGCACTCACTCGTGAGTATTTTCCACGTCTTCTTTTCGTCGTCGTAATACTGAACCAAATTGCTGGGGAGCCGGTCGGGTCCAGGAGGCAGCCCTCCAACCAATAACAGCATTTTCTTGTTAGAGCGAATTCTTCACCCAAAACAAAAGAGGAGATGAATAACCACATTATTGTAGAGTCTTTTTAGTGGCAACAGAATCATAACCATCAAAAGAATGTTCCTTGCTTGCAGATTTCGATTTCATTTTTTCCTGTTTCTTCTCCCATTCATGTCTCAACATTTTTTTTTTGAACCAAGCAGAAAAATGATCAGAAGAGCTTCACATCCCCATACTCAGAGAATAATAAGCTCCCTTTATGCAATTTGTTAGAGGTTCATTCTAGAACGACCTTTTTCTTATATTATCCCTTTAAATCATCACTCTTTACAGCTGAGTACACATGAAATGCTCTGGAGTTGTACTAAGGTTAAGCATTAAAGTTGCATGTCAAAAATCGTATTAGTCAAAATCATTATTATAAGCCATTCTCCACTCAAAGAACCTTGAAAAAATTAAGGTTATGCAGAGAGTTTGTGAGCCAACTCTTTAATCACCCAGGGAACTTCAAATACCAGTTTGGTACAATTAGTAGCACAGGGCTAACCAGTCCGAACCTGATTTTTTGTTTGTTTGTTTGTTTAATTTAGCTTAGACTTCTGCCTTCTCCCCTTTTCCCCACTCCCAGCTCACCCTCCCCTCTGCTCTCCCCCTGTGCACCACTGGCGATATAGCAGCACCAATTGGTAAAAATGAGCCTGTGATGTTGTTGTGAGCCTCCCCAGAGTGGAGCCCTGCCAATGCTTGCCACTGATCCAGCGGCATGAACCTGCTCAACTGTGCAAAGTCACTCTAATTCCCTCCCTCTGTTTTTCTACCTTCTCCCCCAGGGGGCAACCACTGAAAGGAGTGACTACCCACCCATCAAGAGCTGGCAATTCGCTGCTATTAACCGTGACTGTGATTCCCAGTCTGCCTGGCAGTTCCCGAGAACAGGCCTGCAACGTCTCATATGCCGTAAAAGCTGTAAGATGCACCCTGGCCGGCACATGCGACCTGATGGCTGTACAATCCTTGGGAACAGTAATGGATTGAGCACACTTGGCGACTGAAGCAGGGAGAGGAGGCCCAGACCCCCACAAGGGGCCTGCTGGTTTAAAAGTCGCTTTACATATAATTGAACTTTTCGTTTACCTGAAGGCTCAAGATGGTGGTAAGAAAGGGAACAAGGATGACTGAAGGAGAGGAGTTAATAAATATAAAAGGGTTATTCTTAAATATGATCTCAACTCAGTGCGACTTTACATCCTGCCCCCTCTGATTCAAGGATGCTTGGCCAAATATGCCCTTGTGGAGAAGCATTGTTTGTTGGTTAAGAACCTAACATTCACAGAGTTAATTTAACACAGTTAATGACATTTCCATGTGAAGGAAGGGAACAAGAGAATTCCTTTAATGAAACTCTGGTGCCATTAAATGCATTGTATGTGCCTCCGTAGGAAAAATACCTTGTGGAGAAACGCCTATGTTAAAGACTTATCGATAGAGGGAGCTGTGCTTAGAGAAGGTGACTAATGTGACAGCAGCTTGCAATGCTAATTTTGCCACCCTGTAGATATAGTCCACGGAAAGGAAACAAACAAAACTTCTTTGAATTTAAAGCACCTTTGAGCTGATTCATGTGCCTTATAGACAAGTAGTTGTTGGCAAAAAACTTAGAAAACAACAGCAAAGAGCGCCATACTTTGAGGATTTCGGGGACAGAGGTAGCTTTGTGAAAGGGATTTAAAAAAAAAATCAGTGCAGTAAGTACCTCTCTTTTATTTGGAAACAATACATGCATAATTCACAGGCTATATGATCTCCTAAATTCATGGCCACAGAACTGATAGATGATTTTTTTAAACTGCCATTTTTAGTCCAAATAAT
This sequence comes from Arctocebus calabarensis, assembly GCA_963573935.1. NCBI lineage: Eukaryota > Metazoa > Chordata > Mammalia > Primates > Lorisidae > Arctocebus > Arctocebus calabarensis. The sequence goes on from CAUYON010202576.1 coordinate 31,962, forward strand.
TGATCACTTTGTGAGTGTAAGACAAGTCAAGATGAACCCAAACACTCTTTTTAGGTTGCTGTAATTTCCCATGTGCAGATGGACCTGTTCAGCTGTCCTGAGATCGCTTGTCTCCAAGCTTCCAGACTGTAGGTGGGGGCAAACAGAGCAATATCAACAGGATAGACATAGCAGAAAGGGCTCATTGAAGTAGTGGTTGTAATAAAAGCAATGTAATTAAATATCTATTTAATTTTTAAAGTTTGGGAATCACAGTCAAGGTTAATAGCAGTGAATTGCCAGCTTTTGATGGGTAGGTACTCACTGCTACCCTTTTAAAATATCCATTTTAATTTTTTAGTTTTTAAAATGCACTACTTTAAAAACGTGTTTAATAAATAACAAAAAGAGATGACTGCATGGCTGAAATACGTTTCTAAGGTCATTTCATTCATCAATAAAGAAGAGGAACAGCTTCCCTTGACCAATCCCACTGGTGATTCTCCACACTGATTTAGAGGGAACATCTCTGTTGATAAGGAGATGAACTAGATTAGTCTTTGGCCTCTCTGCCCAAAGAGCCAGCCATTATCATGTGTCCTCTACAAACAGGATGGAGACTATCCAATAGAAGCCACTGAACACTTAGCAAATGGTAACAACTTCCACCCTGCCAACGATGGCATGATTCAGGGGCTAGCTAGAACAGCAGCAATGAAAGACTCCATATAGCTAAGGCAGATCCCTAAGCTATCTAGGCCTCTGTGGGGAATGGATGAAGAATTACACGGAAGCCTCACTGGCTGTGTGTTTCCTATGAAGGGGCAATACTTTGAGGCAATAATGTAGGGTCTTAGACAGTAAAGACAAATCCCAATCTTAGCATTGTTATATTTGTATATATCTACATTTTTACTTAGAGTATTTTGTATATACCTACAAATTTTACTTAGAGTACATATTAGTTTTCTTGCCATTTTCTCTGTTGACTCTTAAAACAACTCAATTGGTAGATAGAACTCTCCACATTACAGATAGGTGAGAAAGTTCTCATAATTATTACATGAAAATATACATTTGGATATTACATAAAGCTATGAAGCTTTCTGGATCTCAATACAGAGACCTAATAGAGATCACTCTACATTTCTTATTGCTTAAGAATAATACAAATGAGAAACACCATCACATATTTTACTTTGATATAAATGCAATGTCAACTATTCAATTACTCCTGGACAGTAATACATGTGAATAACTCCCGTGGAAAAGCTTCCATTCTTTTAACAATGTGCAATTATAATAGTGACAATGACAATAATGACAGATAATAATGAATGTGTGTTGAATATTGAACCCCTAATTATCATGCTATTTGTATGATGTGTGTGAACTTCGATTTGAAAACATTATGGAAAAAAAAGATACTTTGTGGATTACAAAAGTAAAATTAGAAGAACTGTACTAGTGGGGGCGTGAGAGTGGTTCAATTCTTCTAAATAATTCCAGCAGAGCTTTACAGATTTAATTTTAGATTAGTCAAAATCTACAAATGTAGTCTGAGTGAAATAATTAGAGCTCCCTCGTATAGCGACGTGCTATACTTTATAGAAGCTCTTTACTTAGGAAACCAATTTAGCCAAAATTAACATACTCTCTTCATAGCTTTTATTATTTTAAAAATATTCCTTTCATTGCTCCTTGCAGTACCACCGAGATCAATGTAATATATTCTAAAAAAAATTAGAGAAATTTAAACAAAAAGCTGAGTATATCATAAGTAATAATATGCAAAAGCTTTTGACTTGAATTCCTAGGTTCTTGCACAGAAAAAAGTAAGGTTAAAAAGGCGATAGAATTTGAAGGTCTCCTCTGTTCCATCTCAGTAATTGCCCAACATTTACCATGTGTCACATTTGAGTGTGTGTGTGTGTGTGTGTGTGTGTGGTGGGGGGAAGGGCTGGCGTGCATACATACTTTGGTTCCGGGGATGAATGATTGAAGGATGACCTAAAACCTCCTGGTGTAAACAAATTTTTCATCATACTGGTGTTCTAAGTACGGTAAAGTCTCATTTATTTATATTTCAGTGATTTGGAACTTCAATAATTAGGAAACAGGCCAGATAAAGTTTTCCTTTCCATGCTACATGAGAAAAGTTTTCATTAACTAGATTGCAAAAAGGGCTTTAGTCTATTCAAGAAATCAGTTGATTTGCTAGTACTTTTAGACAAAATTCATTTATATATTGCAAATACTCACTTGCTTATGAAAGAAGGTATTCTGGAATGTTCTAAGAATCATTGCATCATGGAGTTAGAAGAGAACTTAGAGTCAGTGTAGTTTTGTGATTCCCAAGCCTGGCTAATTACCAGGATCATTTGAGGGGATTAGAAATTTTAAATTCTTGATATAGATTGTCAGTTCCCAACACACAATGAGACTTGGGACCATGAACTTGGCCCAGTTTTCTATATAAGATAGAAATCTTTTTAATAGCTTTTTCGTAAGTCATTCTTATTTGGAAATTTCTACTGAAATGGACCTTAGGTTTTCAAATGTACAACATTCTGAATCTTGTTGGACAGATAGATAAATGTGTTAGGTGTATTTTGTCGCCTTATGCTGAGCTGAAGAACCAACCTAGGTTTTCTAGAGAAAAAGCCAAGAACCTGCTGCTGTCACTTGCAGCACTTCAAATACTGGGGAATCTTGAAAGTCTTCATTTCTTTCAGAAAAAATTTCTGTATTCCTTTCCATCCTGGTCACCTCTTTGGGTATTCTCTGAATTATCCCTGTTCCTTTTAGAATATAAAGGTCAGAACTGTACACAACCTAACCACAGTGATACGAGGCACACTATCTTCCTTTTCAGACTTTCTAAAATCATGGTGGGCTTTTAGCACTTACAGTGTGGTGCTGGGTCCCTGTTTAGCTTTAGCTGACTACAAATATGGATGTGTTTTAAAAGCAAATATTTTAAAGTCAAGTTTTCCTATCCTGTATTTCTTCTTTTTAAAATATTTTAAACATCTATGTGTGACTATTTTCAACTTTTTTAGATTCTCTACTGACTTAGACATTTGGCTTTAATTTGTTATTTAGCCATTATTAATTGAGTTTCTATGTGGGAAAGAGGGGAACTTCTCCTTTGCCCTCAGAAGGTTCGCTGAAAGATCAACTCACAATAAGGCAGATTAATAAGAGAAAGAGATTACAAATTTATTTACCATACACATGAGGAGAATCACAGAGTGATTACCCAGTTCCAGATGGGGTCCAGAAGCTTATGTACCCTCATTTTAGATATAGGGGATGAGGAATATAGATAACACTCTCATATTCCTATCTTGCCCCACAGGGAGATAAAACTTATACTTGGGAGAATGAACGGAAGGGGGGAATAAATTGACTTATACATAATTCTCTTTGGAAATTAACTTAACCTGAGACAAACATTATTTTAAAATTGGTTGGGCTAGGTCTGGTTGCATTCCTGATCCTCCTCCCTACAATAGATAACGGGGAGACAATTATTCTTCTTGATGGGTCTAGAGATAGAGGAAAGACCCCTTCCAACATCAATTGATCTCTGAAGGACTTTGATTCAATTTGCTACTCTTTATACCAAGGAGTCACATTTTGAGGTGAAATTCCCTGAGCTCTTTCACTACTGTGTTCCACTACTGTGTTTTACTCTTCTAAGGTCTGGAGATAAAAGTGAGACAAGAGGAGCATATTCCGTGTTCCTCCTGGTACTTGATTCCATCCCATGGGGTCATCTGTGGAAGGCACTAAGATTCTTGGGGCATCAGAATCTACTTGTTAAGGATGTAGGCCTCACAGTTAAGGTGAGGCACCTGGTTTTAGCCCTTCTGAGATAAATGCCTTGTACTAGCCTCTTTGCCCTTCAACCTTAAAATAGTGATAACAATAGACTTACGTAAGTCATATGCTTTTTTAATTTTCAGGATTAAAAGAAATAATATATGTAAAGTACTGCACACAGTGTTACATAGATGCAAATTATCATCATCTTCATCATCATGCTGGTGGTGGTCACTGTCATCATCACATCATCAGTATTAGCTATTTCTTTGTGTGAATTGCAAGTTTGATGATTAGGGGCCCTCTATCTCTATCTAATTTTTTTTTTTTTTTTGAGACAGAGTCTCACTATGTTGCCCTCAGTAGAGTGCCATGGCGACATAGCTCACAGCAACCTCTTACTCTTGGGCTTAAGCAATTCTCTTGCCTCAGCCTTCCAAGTAGCTGGGACTACAGGCACTGGCCACAACACCTGGTTATGTTTTTGTTGTAGTTGTCATTGTCCCGGCCTGGACTAGGTTCTAATCCACCAGCCCTGGTGTAGGTGTATGCACCCTAACCACTGAGCAATGGGTGTGGCGTGGAGCCACCATCCACATTTTTATACCTAAAAATAATAAAGGGCTGTATTTCTGTTGGTTAGATAATTTGATTATCTTAACTTATTCTCTCTGAAATGACACTAAATCATGAGGAATTTTACTCTCCATTTCCCTACCTTGGATCTTTAGGAGTATAAGATCATTTTTGAAACAGAGATTTGATGGGAAAACTAAACAGTTTTGGAGGGGCAAAGTAAACCAGAGTAGATAACCATTATGCCTTTCAAAAGCCAAGTTAATTTCAAGTTAACAGTCAGGCCTGGATGTGAAATCTGTTTCTACCATTTCTTATGTTTACATCCTTGGACTAACTCTAAGCCTCATTTTCCTCGCCTGGAAAGTGGGAATAATGTAAGAATAAAAGTAGAAAAGGAAGGTCAAGAGAGCTTGAGTACAGCCATTTTGGCTGACATCAGACTCTAGCCACCCTGAACAGAGAAGTTGCCTGTAAGTAGCTGGCCTAGAACCTCAGAAGATGGATAAATTACTAAGCTGATACCTTACAAATCGAGCTGGATCCCTTTCAATCTGGATTTACCTTTCTGTGACAGCAGTTTATGACTAACCTTTATGGCCTGACCACAAGACAATGCTGGTCACTTACAGCTATTTCCCAACAGGCTTATTGAACACATAAAATCATTGCCCCATAGGGAGTTCCCCTCCTGCTCTGTGGAGTACATGCTGTTGTCTCTTTCCATAAACTTTTGTATAGCTAGTTGGCTTGCACTTGAATTCTTTCCCACATGAAGCCAGGAACTCTCCTGGCTAGTTCAGGGCTTCCCTTCCTTCACCAGGATACCCTTTACATCAGGAATAATGGTATATTCTTAAATGAATGTTGCAAGGGCTAAATGAAGTTATGTACATATAATGGAAAAATAAATAATTTCTACTTATAACCAAAATTCTTTCAATAGCAATCCTTCCAGTGAATGACAGACCCTTCATGCTGCCAAAACCTTAAAGAATGAATGTCTGTGCATAGTTAAAGAAGGAAAAGAACCTCATGCTCTTAATGTAATCACTTTAGGAAAAGGCTGGGAAGGCTGAAAGAAGTTATGGCTCTTTTCCATAATCTGTTAATTTCAGTAGACTTTAGTAAATCCATGACATCTTAGGATTTCATAAAAGCAATAAATGGACAATTTCACATCTATAGGTACGGGAGTGATCTAGGAGGCAGGAAAGACCAGAAAACACAAGCCCCCAGGGATTCGCAGACAGGAGGGTGAGTGTCTCAGTCAGTTCAGGCTGTGATAACAAAAATACCACAGTTTAAGCAACAGGAAATTATTTCTCAAAGTTTTGGGGGTTGGGAAGGCCAAGGTCAGGGATGTGGCAGATACTGTTCTTTGGTTAGGGCCCACTTCCTGTTTATGTCTTCACATGGGGGGGTAAAGTGGGAGAGAGGGAGAGAGTGGGGGGACAGCGTGCACTAAAGTGCATGCACATGCTAGCTCACCTTTCTTCTTCTTCTGTTGTTTTGCAGTTTTTGGCTGGGACTGGGTTTGAACCCACCACCTCTGGTATGTGGGGCCAGTGCCCTATTCCTCTGAGCCACAGGCACCGCTCACCTGTTTCTTCTTTAAAGGCACTAATCCCATCATGAGGGCTCAAGCCTCGAAACCTAACTACCTCTCAAAGGCTTCATCTCCAAACACTATTACATTAGTGATTAGGTATCAACATAAGAATTTTAGGGGGAGGACAAATTTAGTTCATAGCAAAATAGTTTAGAATTTCCACAGGTCTGTAGCAATTTTACTAGACCTTTGCTCAGATCTAGGAAACCTCCACCTGATATCTGTGTTACACAGGAAAAGTATTTATGTAGTTCCCATAGGAATCAATTGATGCATGAGAGCTGTTACTATCGTGCAATTACTAACCTTACAAAGCACATCTTTGGAATTGGGGAATTTTTATTGCCTAGAAGCCTTTCGGATACATATGATACACTGTTTATAAATAGCCAGACTATTTATTCCATAAGCAATTTCAACAAAAATACGAAAGCCACCGGGCTTCCTACAATGGTATTGATCCAGATCTCATTCATAGATTTAACCTACGCACCTTCCTGGCTGCTTCCTGTCTCTGTTAATGGGGTCTCCAAACCTTATGATACTCAAGTCACCGTGTTTTGTGGTAGCCTTGACTCTTGTCCCCCGTTTTCTTGTTATATTCTATACCTGCTGTAGTTGTAATGTTTTTAAATCTTTAACTTCAGCCCAGCTGCCTTCAGCTGGGTTGGCTGTCCCTTAGCTGCTTAAAGTGGTTCCCTTGTTTCCTGGACCTCTGCCCAATCTCATCTACTCTATGGAATTTAGCAAATAAATTTTAGGAGGGCCCAACACTGATAATCAATTACATCAACCCTCTTCTTTAAAGACACCAACAAATTCCCTATTGCCTACTAAATATAAGAATACGTATTTTCCCCAACCTCTCTTTTCTTTCTCCACCTCTCTTTCTCTCTCTCTCTTGTTCTCTTTTGCAGGTAAGTAAGTGCCTTGCCCGCATTTCATTTCAGAGATAAAAGAGTTTGTGAGTCAAGCTGTGAAAAAACTTGCAAGAGGAATTGCAGATAGAAACTGCTTAGACCATGGAAAAAGTAAGCAGAGGAAGACCATTCCTCTCCAAGGCCCTGGCCAGAGCCGAGGCTTTGAAAGTCATCTAGCCTTCCCTAAACATCCAGCCAGAAGGGACCCAAAACTCCCCCAAGGAGAGCTGCTACCTTTTTCTTAAAAATTTCCAGAGAAGTTAAACTCCCTTGAGAATTTGTTCCAGCTGATTTGCTGTTGTATTTAGGTTTCTTTATCATAGCTGTTCTTGGTAATTACTCAGTAGCTTTCCTTGGAAGAGCCTTTAAATAGACCTGATAATGCCTCTCTGAGGTAGGCAAACACAAAGTATCATTATCCCCATTTAACAGATGAAAGAATAGAGGAAAGGGGGCTTGGGCACCTTTCCTAGTGCCTCAGGATGAGTTTTATTTCCTCCCTTTCACACAGGAAACGTCTCTGGGGTTTTCTTACACAATTCTTCTGTCGGTCTCAGGTGTGGCTGAAAACGCCTCCCTTCCCATCTTCTGACTACGCAGCCACACTCCTTCTCCCACTGTGAGCCTGGCTGTGCGGTGACTGGAGAAGTGTTAGTCACAGGCATTGTTCGGTTTTCCTAAGATGAAAGCAACTTTAAGATTTGTTGGATCATATCATCATATGATAATACTGAGAAAAATTCTAGCTATACTGAAGAGCAGGAAAGACTTAGTACACAGTAGGTGCTCAATACATGCTTGTTGCATGAAGGAAGATATGATGAATGAGTGAAAAGGCTAAAAGTCACTCGCAATCCCACTCCCCAGGGACATGTTATAAGTTGTTTATAACCGTCTTTCCTCCTCTCATGTTTTAAGGTTCACCCATTGGTAGTGGTGGGAGTGGTGGGGGTGTGAAAAGGCGAAGAGACCTGGGCACAGTGGCTCGGGTCTGTAATCCTAGCGCTCTGGGAAGTCGAGGCAGGAAGATTGCCCAACTTCAAGAAAAATCAGCTGGCCTACTCGGGAGGATCACGGGAGGATCGCCAGATGTTGGAGGTTTGAGGTTGTAGTGAGCTATGCTGATGCCACTGCACACTAGCTGGGTGACAGAGTGACACTCTGCAAGAAAGGAAAGGAAAAAGGAAAAAGGAAAGGAAAGGAAAGGAAAAGAAAAGGGGCGACATATTGGGGAAAGGACAGCCATACTGACCAACCTCCACATGTGACTTGGTACCTTTACTGTGCACTGCCTGAGACCTCCAGTCTTTTATACCCGCGTGAGCATGTCTAAATAATAAGTCTTTGCTTTGTTATGCCACCACAATTCATCATTTTCTGCTGGGTATCTCTCTTTTCCCTTTTCTCTTTAGGATTAGTGTAGTCTCACAGAATGGGAGTTACCATGATAGAGATCCTCGATTATTAGTGTAACAAAGGACCTTGATGATTTTCCCATGTCCACATACTATGGGATCATTTACTAAATATTTTATTTAAAACTTCTGACTTTAATGTTTCAAAAAATATCCCAGCCTATCCCTGTAATTTCTGATGCAGGCAGGGACAGCATTTTATAAAACCTCAGAACTTCTCAGGGATTTTAATTAAATGACCTGGGGTGGGAACCGGTATCATTTTTCTGAGCGATTCTAATGTAAAACCAGTATTGGGAAGCACCATTGTTCTAAACAGTTATATTTATGAAATCATGGACTTCATGGTGGTTTTCTTTTTAATGTACATTAATATATAGTAATACCTAACCTAACTATTGCACATTTTAAAGTGAGTTCTCAAGGACTATCTGGCATTGTCTCATATTCTACCAGTGTTGGGCAAACCATACCTAGGGACATATAATAAATAAGTGAAAGAAACCAGGACTTTCTGAAAATCTGAAAACCGAGTTACAGTTGCTACGCGTGTGACCATGTGAAGATCAGCATCTTGTTTGGGGGTAGCCCTTCACATTCCATCGCACCTGACCACCCTCCCACCCTTTCCTTTCACAGCCCAGCCCAGTAGCTCACAGGCGGCCTCTGCCATCCTGCTCTGACAAGTAGCATTTCCGAATGTGACCAAGACCCCCAGCACGACCATGCTAGCTTGCTTCTATTTTAGCCGCAGTCCTCTAGGCCCCAAACCTGCAGGCTGGCTGAGACGGCAGTGCCCCATACAACACAAAAGCCTTCAGGTCTTCACATGAATCAGCGAGATGGAGCGCCCCACCCCCACCCCAGGCTTAGATCATCAGCCTCAAAGTCCAGGACAGGCCCATTTCTGTCCTGTCCGTGGCACCTGACACTCCAGTCTCGGTCCTTTGCTTCATGGAGAACAATGGTTTCCAGTCAACTTTATTCTCACCACATTTCCCCACCTCCCAGATTAAAGCTTTCTTTAGTAACTAGAAGCAGTTGAATATCTTCTTTGCTTGATTACCTATATAATCCCCAATTCTAATACCTAGTACTTAGCACCTTTCTCCTGAAGAGCATAAATTGCAATGGAAATAGCATCTTATTAATCCTCCCACAGCCCTGCGAGGAAGTTGCGTGGCAAGCATTAGCTCTCAGACTAATCCTCCTGCCTGCAAGTGGGGTGCAGGGTCTCACTGCTCACGAGCACGGATGCCTGCTGCTGAGCATGCTGCTGGGGACAACCAGCGTCTGTGTGATAGAAGAAAGCTCTTCTCTCTGTCCAGGACAGAAGTGGTTCGAGCTCCATATCGACCAGGGACAAGAGGAGATAAAGCATCACTCTCACGCTAGTGATGGAGTCGTAAGGAATGCCTGCATTTGAACTCCTAATAAAGCTCAATTAATAGACTGGGCCGCTCCTGAGAACCTATCCCATGACTGAGACTTCTCTTTCTCCCTCCCATCTGCCTGGCTTTTTGAAAGAGGCAAGGGTCACTCTCTGACCTGAGGAAACTTTGGTATATGCTGCAGAAGAAAAAGCACAGAAAGCCACAAGATCACAGAATAATAATGAAAATTCAAGTTCAGAAGTTTGTCTCTAAGCATCTAAAATGTAATGGTAAAAGTGAATATTTTAATAACATGACATTCTGAAGAAAGGAGTTCAGAACGAAAGGAGGGACGATGGTCTCATGAGCTAGAGCCCAATTTCCTCCATTACTCTAACTCCAGGGGAGATCCCAGCTCATTCGGGGGACCTGGAGCCAGCCTCTTGCCTCTTTCCAGTCCCTGCAGGAGTGGCCGTGCAGGGAGACAGTGAGGAGCATTAGTAACAGGACATATTCCTCCAGGATTCTTCGGGAATATTCATAACAACAAAGAGGTGTTCATCTCCAAGAAAAGGAGTTTCGGCTGAGACCTTCCCACAGGGACCAGCATTTATTTTTAGGGGAAGAAAAACTCCATGAAATCATGCTGGGGCTAAGATGAACGAAGAGGGTTATCTTTTGGGGGGGTGTGTGCTGGGGAGACAAGGGAGTGTGGCTTGTGGGATCCAGTTTAGGGCACCCTGCTGCTGGGGGGGAATCGGAATCTCTTATCTCCTCTGCTTTTCCTCTCCCTCGTGGCAGGGAGCCAGATCTTTCTTTCTTTGCTTCATTGCCAACCCTGAAGAGGCAAGGGGGCCAAGTGAATCCTAGCTGGCGGGTTTGGGGAGGTCTGGGAGGCCTTCTCGTGTCCCCCACTTAAAGTGACATTCACGGGAGCCTCTGAGACACACCCAATCAGGCAATCTGGGGCAGCTTTCTTTCTTTCCTCCCTCCCTCCCTTCTTTCTTTCTTTCTTTCTTCTCTCTCTCTCTCTTTTTCTTTTTTTGAAACACAGTCTCGTTTTATCACCCTTGGTAGAGTGCTGTGGCGTCACAGCTCACAGCAATCACCAACTTCTGGGCTTAGGCGATTCTCTTGTTTCAGCTTCCTGAGTAGCTGGGATTACAGGGACCAGCCACAATGCCTAGCTGTTTTTTTGTTGCAATTTGGCCAGTCCAGGTTTGAACCCGCCACCCTCAGTATATGGGGCCAGAGCCCTACCTGCTTAGCCATAGGCATTGCCCTGGGGCAGCATTCTTTTCAATCACCTGACCTTTGCTATGAAGAAACAGATTATCCTGGAAAGTTTACTACATTCTGTGAGGCCAGATTGTGGACACCACACTATGTGGCTTGGTTTGAATTATCCTGCAAATTCTCTAGTACAGCAGAAACCCAAATTCCATCACTAAGAAATTAAACTTCTAGAATCTGGTCATTTTAAGAACTTTTACTATGTCTCACTTCCCTTTTTATCATGCCAGTTAATTAGCATTCTTTTGATTTTGTAATAAACTTTCCCTAAATAGCTCTATCAATTTATTACAATCAGTATTTTCTCCTATCTTCTATAGCAGTGGTTCTCAACCTTCTCAATGCCACGGCCTTTTAATATGACCCACAGGTTGAGAACTGCTGTTCTATAGCTACACAGCAAATTGGAAAACAGAAACAATTATTTGTTTAGTTCTGTGATTCTCAAAGTGTCATCCAAAATCCATTCCCAGGAAAACCACCGGGGATGTTGCTAAATATGCAAGTTCCTGTGACCACATTCCAGACCAGTTCATTGAGGGTCTCTGGGCTGGGGCTAGGGAAGATGGATTTATTTAAGAAAATTACTAGCCTAGGCCTCATTTTGTGGGATCAAGGAAAGCGAATCTGCATTCTTTTCTCTTCTAGTTTGGCATTACCGGAAGAGCTGTTTACATATTGCCAACTTGGATAATTGTTCAACTGCTTGTATAAATTTGTCTGTACCAATCTAGTAGAAAAGTAACATTTCAGTTAATTTCATTAACATGTTTTCTAATTCCCTGTGTCCCAGCCTTTGTTATGTACTAAATCATCTTCTTCCCAAATTTCTATGCTGAAGTCCTAACTGCCAAAGTAACTTTGTCTGGAGATAGGGCCTTTAAGGAGGGAACTATGCTTCACTAAGTACAGGGACCTAATCAACAGGAGTGCTGCCCGTACGAGGAAGGCACACAGATCTGTCTCTCCACGTGTGCACAGTGAGGGGGCCAAGTGAGGCCACAGCCCGAAAGCAGGTGCCTGGAAGCTAGGAAGAGAGGCTGCACCAGACACCAACCCTGCTGATCCCTTGGTCTTGACCTTCCAGCCTCCAGATACATGAGAAAATAAATTTCTGTTAAGCCACCCAATCTTTGACACTCTCTTATGGGCAGCCCAAGCGTACTAATAGAGTCTCCTTTTAATAGAACTGTCCAGCCAACAAGAACATAGGACTGAAAAAGACTGAGTCTCACACTCTGTCTGACACTTGAGAAGAAGCCCTTGTGGTCAACTTTGCATGGCTGCCTGGAGAAAGATCTTCCTGATCTCAATGCACAACTGCTGTGCTTCACAGCAAACTGCTGGCTGTTCTCTGTGTGGGGCACGTGGCCACGCAGAGGCGGGCTCCTCACCTCCTCCTCTGCTTGGTGCTCGGCCTGCTGAGCCTGTGATGGGGGAAGAGACGAGAACAGACACAGCTGACGCAGAGAGGTGACTCCCATACGGGAGACTCTAATTAGCATCTGTAAGATTACAGACGTGAATTTCTTTGGGCTTTCAAACATTTTTAAATATTTCCCATGCTCCAAGACTCTAGAGTTTTCTTGTCACAACAAGACAAAACTGTGAAGCATTCTCTAGAAAAATCTTTCTGTGGTAAGATTACTCTTTCTAGGTCAAAAAGAACTTGGATTATTATTGTTTTTTAGAACTTGGATTATTTTAACTACACTGATGGAAGGTTTGAGGGGCTTTTTCTTGTTTAGGGGTGCCCAATTCCTTGTGCTGGTTTAGCTTGCTGCTTCCTAATTCTGGAAAAAATACTAGACTTTGAATTTATTTGATTGCATTAACAGTGGAGTCTAAATCTTCAGTTTGGTGTTGTCTACTTTCTCTCTTTCCAAGTTTTGAACATGAGAATGCCTGTGTGACAGCTGAGGTGTGTCAGGATTTTAGGTGTTCTGAAATGACTGACTACAATTAGGTTCCTTTTCTATATGTCTAAGGCTTCTGCCAAGGAAAGATAGTGCCCCCTAAAGATTAAAAAAAAGTGACTTATTTAAAGAGGTTATCTCCCTTCTTGGGATCTGGTGGTAATACATTCTGGAATCTGTAAGGTTATTACACACTTTTGATAATATCTTGTCTCCTTGAATGTCCAGGTAAAGAAATGCAAGGGGATCATTTCTATCACCCTGCACTATTTGTTATATGATAGAGACATAGATCTTTTCATAGAAAGCAAGAGTTTGAGGCTGGGCATAGTGGCTCACCGTCTGTAATCCTAGTACTCTAGGAGGCCAAGGCAGGTGGAGTCTGAGCTCACAGGTTCAAGACCAGCTTGAGCAAGAGTGGGACCCCGTCTCTGAAAAATAGGCAGGCATTGTGGTGGGCACCTGTAGTTCCAGCTACTTGGGAGGCTAGACAAGAGAATTGCTTAGCCCAAGAGTTTGAGGTTGCTGTGAGCTATGATGTCACTGCACTCTACCAAGGGTAACAAAGTGAGACAAAAAAATAAAAAAGAAAAGAAAAGAAAAGAAAGAATGTTTGATTGTTCATAAAGATTCATAATCAAAATAGAAATCGTTCTATCCAGAAGGACAGACACTAAGCCTAGGGAAAATTCTCTGACAATTCTTGTACATGCACGCGATTGAAGGAACAGTTAGCGAAGTAACAGCACCTCCCCTACTCAGAGGAGTAAAAGTATCCTGTCAAAAGCAGCAGACACTTTTTTCCCCTTAGGGAAAATTGCAAGGAGACTCCAAAGGGAAGAGGGTAAGTTATTCTCAGAACGAATTTAGCTCTTCCATGTCAGAATGAGCCTTGGTGCTATGTGTGGGGAAGCCTCAGTCGAATCTCTGCCGTGACGGAAAAGCCTGTGCTTCTCTGTTTCTGCCGGATGCCCAGAAGGAATAGTCAGCATCACCGTGAAACTGAGCTCTGTCTCTTAGTTTGTTTTATTTTGACATACCATGTTTCTTCTTCTATGGTGGCTCTTATGAGTTAGTACCATTTTAGAAATCAAAGATTCCTACCCTATTTCCTCCAAAGATTCCTACCCTATTTCCTCCAAGATGAAAAAAATACATCTTGCATGCCTTCAGGAAAACTTAAGTAATTTAAGTAATGAGCATTTTTTTCTTTGAGTAAAAGATTTGCTCATCTAAGTCCAGACTGTCACTTGAGAAATATGCCAAATACAAAGCTAAGATATCACATGAAGAGGAAAATAGACAATAGCCAAATCAATCACGGATCGTTTTCTTTCTTTCTTTTTTTTTTTTTTGCAGTTTTGGCCAGGGCTGGGTTTGAACCGGCCACCTCCAGCATATGGGGCTGGTGCCTTACTCCTTTGAGCCACAGGCGCTGCCCCAGATAGTTTTCTTTACCTCACCAAAAAATGAAGATTTTTAATGATTGTCATATGTGTCATAGAAAAGTATCTAGAGAACTTTCCACTGTACACCTGTATTCATGTTCTTTTCATTTTGTCAAATAGAACACTCAGTTCCTGCAGAATGTAGCCTCAGCTGTGATCCAGGTACCATGAAAAACTCTACTAAAAATGCTTAAAGAATTTTTACAATTCAATAATAAAAAGACAAATAGCACAACTAAAAAAATGGCCAAAGGATTTAAACACCTTTTTTTTTTTTTTTTAAGAGACAGATTCTCCCTATGTTGCCTAGGCTGGACTTGAACTCCTAGACTCAAGGATTCCTCCTGCCTCAGCCTCCCAAGTAGCCAAGAGTACAGGTGTGTGTCACCGTGTCTGAAGATATTTCTCAAAGTACACAGACAAGCAGCCAGTAAGCACCTGAAAAGATGCTGAGTATGATTAGCCATCAGGGAAATGCAGACCACCATGTGACAGCACTTCACAGCCACTAGAATGGCTAGAATGAAAAAGACATATACTAAGTGTTGCAAAGCTATGGAGAAATCAGAGCCCCTATAAGCTGCTGTGTGAATGCAAAATTGTGCAGCTGCTTTGCAAAACCATCTGGAAATTCCTCAAGAGGCTATTAATGTCAACTGAATTAGCATAGGAGCCAGCAATTCTACTCCTAGGTGTATGTTATACTCAAGATCAGTGGAAACATGAGGACACACACAAAAAATTGTATATGAATACTCATGGCAGCATTATTCACAGTAACAAAAAGTGGAAACAACCCAACTGTCTGTGAATCGACAAACAACTAAAATGTAGTATATTTGTACAAAGAAATACTGCATATTATTAAGCCATGAAAAGGAGTGAAATACTGTTCCATGCTACAACATGGGTGAACCTTGAAAACATTATGCTACCTACAAAAACAAAAAAACATTGTACCAGAATGTTTATTGCAGCCCAATTCAAAATTGCTAAGTCGTGGAAGAAGCCCAAATGCCCATCGACCCACGAATGGATTAATAAACAGTGACTAGTATTCTTACAAGAAAAGGAAACTTGTACACAGGTACAGAGGGAAGGCCACAGGTGATGGTTAATTCTATGTGACAACTTGGCTGAGCCTTGGTGCCCACATAATTGGTCAAACATTATTCTGGATGTTTCTGTGAAGGAGTCTTTGGGTGAGATTAATGTTTAAATCAATGGACTTTGAGTAAAGCTGATACTCTCCCAATGTGAGTGGGCCTCATCGAATCAGCTGAAGACCTTAACAGAACAAAGATTGATCAATCTTCCCCTCGTAGGGAGGAAGGAATTCTGATTGTTTACTGCCTTTGGACTGCAATTTTCCCCAAAGATTTTGAATTTCAAAGCTCCTCTATCTCTCTCTCTTCCTCTCCCCCCCCCCCACTTGCCTATCTTTCTGATTGTACATATATAATCCTGACTAATACAACGGCAGGAAAGCACCATCTATGAACCAGGAAGAAAGTCCTCAGGAGAAGTCAGCCCCGCAGACACCTTTCTCTCTCACATGCACCTTCTAGAACTGTGAGAAAGTACATTTCTGTTTTCTAAGGCCCTCAGTCTCTGGCACTTTGTGACGGTGGCCCTGGCAAACTACAAAATGACCTTCTTGGGTTTTCAACTCTTCCCCAAGATTAAAACAAATCAACCCCACACACACATATATTCCAAATACATAAAAAGAAAGCCAGGCAAGAAACCAAGATGAAGGATTACTCAAATTTAGACCCATTTTTTTGCAATTCTGGGAAGTCTAATTCAAATTCAAGATAAATGACTTTGCTGCTAATAGCATCATTCAGTAAAAGCACAGTTGATTTCCCAATAGGCTGCTTAGTAAGACTTTGTAAGTAACCAAATCCTGCCACAACATACATTTTCCCTGCAAGTTTCTAAAAACACATAATTACCTTATGTGCACAGGGAATGACGCTCAAGAACATCACTGGTGCATCTGTGCACAGCACCTAATTATTTTAAATAAGCCCCCAGACAACTAACAATCCCATCTCCGAACACACTTTTAATAGGAATATTACTTCCTTGGATCACATTTGGTATTAAGATACGAACACTGCATTATTAAATAGTCTATTTCACATGTTATGATATTTTCTTCTAGAATGCATTTGATGATTAGAAGAAAAATAAAAAGCAATCAAGTTTTCACATTTAGAAATTAAGCACAATTAGTTCCCTCAAATTCAGAGTAGTTTCGTTTTTCTTAACAAAAAGAAAAATTTAAATTGCACATAAGTAACCACATACATTTAGTAAGTAAAACAAGCCCATGAATTTCATGACAGTGGAATATCTTAACTACTTAACAGTTAATCGGTGATGTCTCATTTTCAGAGTCTGCTGCTCGTTTTCATCCCCCCGCCAGGTACAAGAGGGCCGTGCACCAAGACCCCAGCTGGAGGGTGTGAGAGCAGAGGCAATGGGGCCCACGTTGCCAGCCGAGCCCTCAGTTGTCCTGAGAGATTCTCTCAGTCACTGAACGATGTTTTGACCACAATAGTTTGCAAAGAACAAACTACCTCCAAGAGCTACGAGGCCTGACCTACTGGCCTCACTGGCCCCTGGAAATAAGGAAAACCATCCCTTTAGCCAGGTGCACTGGCTCATGCCTGTAATGCCAGCATTTTGGAAGGCCAGGTGTGGGGAATCTCTTGAAGCCAGGAATGCACCCAGACTGGGCAGCATGAAGAGACTCCATCTCTACAAAAAGTAAAGAGGTCCTGTTACATCTGGCCTCTGCCCCAACCTCATCCAGTCACCCACCCTCACACGTTACCCACACAAAATGGGAATTATGGCGGGGAGACTGCTGGGTACTGTGGCAGGAAGATCAGGAAAGCAAGGATGCCGGCTGGGCATGGCGGCTCACACCTGTAATCCCAGCACCTTGGGAGGCTGTGGGGAAAGGGTTGCTTGATCCTGGGAGTTCAAGAACGGCTTGGGAAACACAGCAAATCCCCCACCCACACCCCTGCCTACTATCTCTACAAAAAAAGTAAAAACTGAGCTGAGCATGGTGGCACAGGCCAGTAGCCCCAGCTATTCTGGAGGCTGAAGCAGGAAGGTCACATGAGCCCAGAAACGTGAGGTCGTAGTGAGCTCTGCTGACATCACTGCCTAGACGGGGCAACAGACAGACTCTGTCTCAACAAAGAGAGAAAACAGGGATGATGAGGGCTGTTCACAGAGTGCTAGTTATTTAAAAGACAATAAAATGGGCAAATGTTTTAACAAATTTGTGAAAAAAAGCTAGATTGCTGCAAAAGCAATATCAGGAACATAAAGAAGACTGTAAGTAAAAACACAAAAAGTAATTTTTTTAATAACAAAAAATGCATAATTTTCTGCCAACAGATGTCAATCAATTGTATGAGATGTAACATATTTAATATAAATTGTATCTATTCACAGTTTGATAGATTTGGATATATATGTGTGTGAACCCACAAATATATTTGTGAACCCACCTTTACAAATAAAGTAAGAATATTTCCATCTCCCCTAAAATATTTTCTGTGCTTCTTTATGCAAATAATTTTGAAGATGAATGGACTTTCCAAGAACTGGACAATTTATAGAAATATGTATATTATAAAATTGAGTCAAGGGAAAACAGAACATCTGAATAGTCCGGTAACCATTAAAGTAACTGAACCCATGGAAAAAACTTTTCCCATCTTCACAGTTAAGGAATCCAAACCTAGATTTTAAGCTAACTCCATGTAATTTTAACCAAATCTTCGAGGAACAGATAAGACTACCTGTCATAAAATCATTCTTGACCTTAGAAAAAGAATAAAACCTAACTCATCTGTGGATCACTTTATCTTGCTATCAAAATTCAACAAAGCCAATATAAGAAAAGAAAATCATAGATCAAACTCAAACTCCAACCTATTAAAATGGAGACAAAAGTTCTTTAAAAATCAGAAAATTAAACCCAACATGCATGCTAATAACTTTTCAACGTGCGTTTCAATGGATGTCCCATGTGCTGTGACTCAGGAGTGGATTCATATTAAAGCTTCCTCCAAGGATGATCTTATCATAATACAAACCAATCTGTGCCCCTACCCTGCAGTATGTCCCCGAGTTATAAACAACCAACTTACGTTCAATTTGCACTTACAAATGGAGGCTACTACAGCTGATAGGTAAAGGGCATCTGTTCCAACTTACATACAAATTGAACTTAACAACAAACCTAGAGAATCGATCTTGTTGGTAACCAGGGACTACCTTACTTAAAACCCTCCATCCCCTCCCCGCTTGCTGTGCCTCTAGGCTCACCTTCAGTAGATTGCACCCCTGCACCCTGCACCCTGCACCCCTGCGTGCTTGCACAATTGCACAGCTGCTCACCTGCACCCTGTACACCTGCCTGATTGCACAGCTGCTCACCTGCACCCTGTACACCTGCAGGATTGCACAGCTGCTCACCTGCACCCTGTACACCTGCCCGATTGCACAGCTGCTCACCTGCACCCTGTACACCTGCACGATTGCACAGCTGCTCACCTGCACCCTGTACACCTGCCCGATTGCACAGCTGCTCACCTGCACCCTGTACACCTGCCTGATTGCACAGCTGCTCACCTGCACCCTGTACACCCGCACGATTGCACAGCTGCTCACCTGCACCCTGTACACCTGCCCGATTGCACAGCTGCTCACCTGCACCCTGTACACCCGCACGATTGCACAGCTGCTCACCTGCACCCTGTACACCTGCCCGATTGCACAGCTGCTCACCTGCACCCTGTACACCTGCCCGATTGCACAGCTGCTCACCTGCACCCTGTACACCCACACGATTGCACAGCTGCTCACCTGCACCCTGTACACCTGCCCGATTGCACAGCTGCTCACCTGCACCCTGTACACCTGCAGGATTGCACAGCTGCACCCCTGCACACCTGCTTGCTATTGGAGGAGGACCTCGTGAGCTGCCTCCTCTCCCCCTTTCCATCTTTCATCCGTACACTGTGCTCCGGATTATCTGAACTGAAGTAGCCCGAGTGAGCAGATCCATGTCTTTGATTCCCAAGGAGCTCCCCGAGCCTTTGTTATGCAGTGAGACTCCTCTCCTTTTCAGGCTCAGCTTCCAGCCCTGTGAGGCCTCTTACATTCTCCTGTAATTCCCAAATCACTAGGGTAGATATGGCCACTCTCTCCCGTTGAATCCAGGAACTAGCTCTATTGAAGTCTCTGATACCACATCTGCCCTGAGTCTCTCTCTCTCCTTGGACCGTCACCTCCCAGCTCTGGACCCTGCCATTCCATTGGGTCTAAAGAATGAAGTAATCTAAGTAGTGGAAATTTTTTGCAAAGTGCAATTTTCCAGTATATAACCCAGTGCTCTGCAGGTGACAGGATTTTAGTAATTCGTGAATGAAAGCTGGTAACTATTCACCCTGTATTTGGTATATAGTCTTTTGTTATTACTCTACGGATGCTGCCACAGTTCTATTCACAGTTATGGCTATGAAGTTTATTCTTGTAATAAATAAAACATATGACATTAGTCCAAAGTAGATTTTCTAAGGAAATTGAGAACAGCCACAGACAGAGAATGAGTGCAAAGCCCATCACACTGAAAACCTTAAAAATCTGATCAGGTTGGAAAGGAATAGAATCCAGGGGGCCAGTGCTGGTGTAGTGTCTGAAGCCAGAAGCTGGATCCCCACAGCAACACAGTGTACCCCGATGCCTGAGCCTGCTACAAGGCCTCAGGACGGCCAACACTCAGAACAGCACCATCTCCTTGGATACATGAGTAGGAGAGAATGTGACACCTAAGAAACCACATCACAGATACCGAGGGGAAGAAAAGGACATAAAGCTTATTTCTCTGCAGAAAAGCTTCAAATAGTCACATTAAAATAAAATACCAGCAGAGAGCAGCTTAAGCGAGCAAGTGTCTGTGGTCAGCGAAACTGGACTGTTCATGCAGGGTGTGCGCGTTGGGTGGAGTCCACACTTCCCAAGGGCCTGGGCCTGGCCCGTTCTGTTCGTCGGATGCAAATGCCTTACGCACCACCAGGTACCAGGTGAACTCAGGTACTGGATGAATCGAATCAGAAGGTGGGGGGATATTAAGGAGAGTCACACCGACTCATTCATCTGACTGGTCAGAGAAAAGTTAGCTATTGTCTCAATAAATGAATCAATAAATCAAAGGCAAACAGATTAAAAAACAAATCTGCGTCCTCTCCTGGCCACAGCAGATGTCCTGCTAAATGACTGATCCCATTTTCCTCCAGGCAGCGCGGAGCCAGGCTGTGTACAGAGGATGACATGGGAAGCAGGCCAGCAAACCCTAGGTTCCCCAGAGAAGAGCTGGGCAGTAATTCAAGTTTTTCTGAAGAAAGCAGGGCAAAGTACAAAGGCCTTCATTCAGTCACGGAGCAAACATTTACCGAGCACTCTCACGTATGAGCTATTGTGCCGGCACCAAGGGCTCTAAGTGTCTGAGATTAGCACAACGCCTGCAGGACAGAGTGTGGGCCTCTGCTTCCTTGTGGCACTGTTCCTAAACACTGCCAATTTAAACAGACGTCTGCGTCATCAAGGGCATGCTTAAAATAACAAAATGACGAGAGTGTCATAACAGAACCCTGGAATCCCAAAGTCTCTCTGTGCTTCACTTGCTAAAATATTTTTAGCTTTAGCCCCACCCATGAAATTTAGAAAAGTTTCTGGAATTGGAATTCTTCTGAAGAATAATACAAACAGTGTTTCTGTGTTTGCTATTCTGGATAGATTTTGTTACAGACCCAGCAAATGGGTACTCAGCATCTCCTGTGCAGGCCGGGTTGATGCACTGGGCAGAGTGTGCGGAACCAGGGGGCTCCAGACCAGAAGAAGGCGGACTCTGGGTACGAGGGTGATAAAAGACAAACCAGCAAACGGCCACAGTGTGGGGTAGAAAGATACGGTGATGTGCTGGTGGGTGACGGGCAGGAAACAGTAGCTGCCTGATCGAGTGTGTCAGAAAGGTGGGTCTGCCAAGGTCGGTTTGAGCTGAGACTGGAGGGGGGCAAAGAAGCCGTCCCTGGGAAGAGCATGCGGGCAGGGGCAAAGCTGAGGCGCAGGCAGGTCCCAGCTCAGGATGTTCACAGACCTGAAGGAGGCTGCGGGGTGGAGGGAGCCTGGGCGGTGGGGGAAGCCAGGCAGGGACACAGCACCTCCCACCCAGAATCTGTCCTGCCCTGTGCACTGGGCTGGGTCCCCTGCACGGAAAGCTGTCTGTGGCACCATCCCTGCTCCGAAATAGCTCTGGGCTAAGAGCAAGTATTTACACGATCTCGGAAAAGGTGAAGTGGGTGACAGCAGAGGCACGTTCAAAGTGCCTCCGTGTTCCAGATAAGGAGAAGTAAACCATCCAGGAACAGAAAAAGACCTTCGGGGGCTCCTCTGAGGCGGTGACATTTGGGACACCTCCTGAACAAGTAGAACAGTGACAGTCAGGCAAGGAGGCAGAGCTTTACACAGGACAGCCATAAAGTTCACGTGCAACTTTAAACCACACACTATTTTAAACTGAACATAAACTTCATGGCCTCCCTTTATTTGCACGGTGAGAAAGTGGCAGGGATGAGTCTGGCTGGAGCCTGGGCTTTGAGGAGATGCGGGCATGGCAGGGGACATAAATATTTTTTTGCAGTTTTTGGCAGGGGCCGGATTTGAACCCTCCACCTCCAGTATATGGGGCCAGCGCCCTACTCGTTCAGCTACAGGTGCCACCTGGCAAGGGGCATCATTTTAAGAGGTTTAATCATGATGCTAGTAGCTGGGCTTCCTCCAGAAGTAATGGGACACAGCTGCTTTGATTTTGGGAGCTACCCATGGCAGCTGCTGTGAAAGGTAAATTGTATGAGCAAACAGCATGAGGTGAAGTCCCTTAGCCACTGCCTCAGTCCGGGGAGGGAAGCGGGAAGAGAACCCAAACTGGGGCAATGGAAGAGAAACGGAGCCCTGAGGCCTACAGGTGCCAGGAGAGAGAGAACTACCAGGGCAGGGAGTGGCCGCCAGTCCCCATGCATCTACCACGCCTGAGTCTGACCTCAGGCTTTTGATGCATCCTCTTCATTCCTTTCTGTTATTGGTTCTTTTATTAAAGCTCATATTTTTATGCTGAAGGATTTAGTACTCTCTCTCTCTCCTTCCCCTATACTTCCAAGAGGATTATCTACCAATCGAAAGGCTGACAGTCATTCATTTGCATTTAAAGAATAGCCCTACTCTATAACAGGGTCCTGGCCACAGCTAGATGGGCATTTTAATTGGAGCCAGACAGGAAAACGATTCTCAGCTCTCTCTGCATTCCACGTTTACTGGGCTTGGTGAGTACTGAGCGGAGAGCACAGGGCTGGACAGTGTAGGACACATGGATAGAAATCAACCTTTGTGGGTGCAGATTCTGGCCCGGGATATTAGATGCATGAATAACGATCCTAGGAGATGTGATTCATGCAATAAAAGGGGCACAAAACATGCATTCAGGGCCTAGTTACTCCTGTTGATCTAATCACAGTGCCTTGACGAAGCTGGGGATACCTGAGCTGAGACGGATCTGAGAGGTGTTCAGGTGGGAGAGGTTTGAAAGGTGAGGGCTGAGCAGGTAGGAGGCACAGAGCAGACGCTCAGCCTGGCTGGAGCTGGAGCTTTGGAGGAGGGATTAGCCGGAGGGAAGGCTGGAGGCAGCCGAGGTCGGACACCCTGCCGTGCAGGGGACAGCACAGCAGACAGAGGCGGGCTTTGAACAGGAGCTGGACTGATCGGAGAGTGAGTCTGAAGGGGATTAATCTCAGCGGGGGGAGAGAAAACAGATTACACTGGAGAGAGATTGGAACCCAGTTAAGAGGCTATTCAGATGGTCTAGGGAAGCTGTAATGAAAGTGGGAAATAAGAGTGGAGGCCACGGAATAAAAAACGGAAGAGTGGACTCCAGAGGGCTTCGCAAAGGGCTTCAGCTTGCTGTCCTTTTGCCCGCAGCAAGATGTGAAGCAGGTTTTCCCTTCACTGCTGAATCGCATTTGCTATTTTTGAGAAAAGATAACAATTTTATTACATAATTTAAGAAAGCAGTGTCACGGTAGTACTGAATTGTTCTCTGGGTATTTTTAAATTTACTCATTAATTCTACCATCAATGCCATTTCTTTAGAAAAGTTTTCACTGATTTTTAAGTTAGACACATACGAGATACGATTCCAAACACTGTGGTGTTAGATGAAATGGAAACTCTTCTTTCATCTAAAGCCTCTGTTCTGTATTCTAGAGGCAATAGCTGCTATCTCTTTCTTTCTTTTTTTTTTTTTTCTTCACTATGTCGCCCTCAGTAGAGTGCCGTGGCATCACAGCTCACAGCAACCTCAAACTCTTGGGCTTAAGTGATTCTCTTCCCTCAGCTTCCCAAGTAGCTGGGAGTACAGGTGCCGCCACAATGCCCAGCTATTTATTTTTTGGTTGTAGTTGGCCCAGGCTGACTTTGAACGACCAGGTCCAGTGTGTGTGGCTGCGTTGTAGCCACTGAGCTACAAGCACTGAGCATCTGGTATCATGTTCTAAGGTGCTTTTCAGAAACGTCTAGAGCAGCGGTTCTCAACCTGTGGGTCGCGACCCATAGGAACTGTACTAAGGGGCCGCGGCCTTAGGAAGGTTGAGAACCACTGCTCTAGAGGGACTTTACCTAACAAATGCAAACAGTGTAACCTAATTCTTTGTGCCTTCAATGAACCTGAAACAAAGAGAAATGCTCTATACATTTAAAACCCTTCATAAATGTGCACATATACTCTGTGTTTTGAGGTGCTGTGTTTCCATTCTCCCTTTTAATGTTTTTAGTTCTCTGCTTCCACAATGCTTTCTCTCGTATAAGTTTTACAATCATCACAATTGAAATTTGGGGCTAAGTAATTCTGTGGTGGGGGAGTGTCCCCCACATTGTGGGTGTTGAGAAGCACCCCCGGCCGCCACCCAGCAGAGAGCAGTGACATTCCACAGTCATGACAACCAGAAAGGTCTTTAGTGATTGCGAAATATTCCCTGGGAGGTTAAGTTGTCCTTTTTGGGAGTCACCATTCTAATAAAACACGTCTACTGGTGTTTTATTAAATCCAGTGGTGTCACAAGCCAGGTGTGATGCTGTACCATCCCTCATCTTCATGACGTTGTCCTGTTCACACTGCCAGGCTTACTAACAGTGTAATGCAGGAGGCAGATGCGGCAGGGAAGCTGATGTCATAGGCACACTTAGTTTTACTGTATGTCATTGACTTTTGCAGATCTGCATTTTTTACAAATTGGCAATGCTGTGTCAAAAAGGTTTATTGGTGCTAGTATCCAGCCGTCTGTGAAAGACACTTCAGGTCTCTGCATCATAACAACAACTAGAGACATTTATGACTAGCTTCAAAGAACTGGCGATTTTGTTAGGGGCTAATTCAGCTGGTAACTTTAAGCCCATGCTCATGTAACAATCCCAGATCCCAGGGTCATTAAGAATTATGTTGGGTCTACTCAGCCTGTGCTGTAGAAATAGAACAACAAAGCTCGGACAATAGCACATCTCTTTGCAGTGTGAGGGGTTACTGAATTTTATAAGCCCACTGTTGAGAACTACTGCTTGGGAAAAAAATGTTTTATTTCAAAATATTACTGCTCATTGGCAACGTACCTAGAGTTCTGTTGGAGACATACAGGCAAATTAATGTTGATTTCAGGCTGCTAACAGCGTACACTCAGCCTGTAGATAGAGGAGAAATATAACTGAGTCTTTATTGTTGAAGAATTACATTTCAGGAGGCCACAGCCGCCATAGATAGTGACTCCTCTGACTGATCTGGGAAATTCAATTAAAAAGCTGCCAAAAAGGATTCACCATTCTGGATGCCATTAAGAATGTTTCTGATTCATGGGAAGAGATTAAAAACATCATCACTAACAGGGGTGACTCTAATCCTTCTGCATGAGTTTGAGGGGCTCAAGATTTCATGAAGGAAGAAATAGCAGGTGTGGTAGAAACAGCAAGAGAACTGGTGGGGCCAGAATGTGACTAAATTGCTACAATCTCACAATAAAACATGGAAGGAGATGCTGCTTACAGATCAGCAAAGAAAGTGGTCTCCGGAGGTGGCCTCTACTCCTGGTAAAGAAGCCATGGACATTGTTGGGATGACAACAAGGAGTTAGAATACTACATCGACTTAGCTCATGAAGGAGCAGCAGGGCTTCAGAGGACTGACTCCAGTTTTGAAAGATGTTCTATTGGGTCTGATGCAGTGGCTCACACCTGTGATCCCAGCACTCTGGGAGGCCGAGGGAGGAGGATCCCTTGAGCTCAGGAGTTCAAGACCAGCCTGAGCAAGAATGAGACCCTGTGTCTACTAAAAATAGTAAAGGCATCATGGTGGGTACCTGTAGTCCCTGCTACTTGGGTGGCTGAGGCAGGAGGATCACTTGAGCCCAGGAGTCTGTGGTTGCTGTGAGCTATGGTGCCACAGTACTCTAGCCTCGGTGACAGAGGGAAACTGTTGGAAGGAAGGGAGAAAGGAAAGAAGGGAGGGAGGGAAGGAGGGAGGAACTTTATTGTGGGCAAGATGCTATGAACATCGTAATTACAGAAATCTTTCATAAAGGGATGTGTCACTAGATGGAGTCAACTTCACTGCTGTTTTATTTTATGAAATAGTCACAGCCCCATGCATTCTTCAGCAGCCACCGCCCTGATCACCCAGCAGCCCAGACATCAAGTCAAGACCCTCCGTCAGCAAAAAGGTGGTGACTCGCTGATGACTGAAATGATCATTGGCAGTTTCTAGTAATAAAGTACTTTTTAATTAAGACATGCCATATACCTTGATTTTTAGACAATGTTATTAGACAATAGACAATTGTGCAGTATGAACATAACCTTTATATGGACCAGGAAACCAAAAAATCAAATCTGTGTGACTCAGTTTATTGTGATACTCACTTTAGTGTGGTTGTCTGGAACCAAACCAGTG
This sequence comes from Arctocebus calabarensis, assembly GCA_963573935.1. Taxonomy (NCBI): domain Eukaryota; kingdom Metazoa; phylum Chordata; class Mammalia; order Primates; family Lorisidae; genus Arctocebus; species Arctocebus calabarensis. Next base: position 58,401 of record CAUYON010202576.1, read on the forward strand.
ATATATTCAGGTACCTAATATACCCTAAACACCATGAGATGCCCATTAAAATAGAAAGTATCAACCAAATGCAGGAAAAAAATTTTCCTGGGTATTTAGGGGGTTACAAAGAGTTATAGATACTTTAGTCATTGAAGTTTTTATAATTATTTGGAGAGGCAAAATACTAGACATGTAAAAATGATACCAACTTTGTCCGAATCAAAGAGACAGAGATAAATGCTATTGAATTTAAAGGAAGCAGAGAGACTTTGTGGCAATAGACAGTGTCTGGATGAATGAGTCATAAATTAAAGTGCACATGTGCGCCAAACGGGGAGAAAATGGGAGGAGATGCTGCCTGATTGGCTGCCGTGCTGGGTGACCACGACTGTGGCAAAACTAATCATCTAAGAAAAAATTGTTAACATAGAAATCTTGGAGGTTTGCTTTAGATCTTTCCAGTCATTTGAAGACCTGAATTGGGTGGTATTTGAGAGTGGCAGGTCCTGGATTTTTTACCTGATGTTTTATGGAGGCAAATGTTCTAAGAAATGTAATGTGTAATATGGGTCCAAAGAGGCTCGGCGCCCATTGCTCAGTGCTTAGGGTACCAGCCACACACACTGGAGCTGGCAGGTTTGAATCCAGCCTGGGCCCGCCAAACAACAATGACAACTACAACCAAAAAATAGCCGGGTGATGTGGCAGGTGCCTGTAGTCCCAGCTACTTAGGAGGCTGAGGCAAGAGGATCAGTTGAGCCCAGGAGTTTGAGGTTGCCGTAAGCTGTGACACAACAGCACTCTACTGAGGGCGATGTAGTGAAACTCTGTCTCAAAAAAAAAAAAAATAGGTCCAAAGAAACCTCTTCTCTTCTCCCTTCATCCTTTTAACCCTTCAGCAAACATGCACTGAGTGTCCCCGCTGTGCCGGGTACCAGAATCCAAATGGAAGGGGCTACTGAGAAGGATTCAGTTCCCACAGAGGTGTGAGCAAGGGAACAGAGGCTATGCAAATGGAATGTCTCAATTCTCTGGAAGATTCTAGTGTTATTTCAAATATCCAAACCATCTGCATTCATAATACATATGTATGGTCTATTGTCTCTGTTCATAGTGAAGGCAATTAAGTATTACTTTATAAACCTTCCAAATATGTCAGAAATTATAAGCTACACTGACCACAGTAATTGATTTGCCATTGCCGTGTTCCCCCTCAGGACTGAGAGACAGCAGATATTCTATTTGCCTGGAGGTTTGGGTGAGACAGTGAGGAATCACTAATCGAACTGAAAATAAAGCCATGCTAAAAAAGCAGAATGTAATTATCCAGCTTGGAATTCAGCCAGTCTGGTAAGACAGATTGCCTCAATTCCTAAGGAAGAGGGGATCACACTGTAAATGATGCGGACATCAGCCCTGAGTATCTTCCTGCCCAGGCGCAAAGACCCCAGGTTACCTTTTGAACGTCCACCAGGCCTACCTCCTTGACAACCCCACTGAAGAAGGGTTTAGAGCCCTAGGAGCTTGGGCAGAAGCCATGAAAACATTGGCTCAGGGAAAACTCATTTCTCTTGTGTGGACAGGAACATTTATATGGAAGACATTTAGAAAAGCTCTATTAGTGCTTAGGGCTGTAAGCTCTCGGAACGAGGAGCAGAAATTGTGGTACACAATACATCAATATCAACGCATTACTGGAAGCTGAGGGCTGTTTAGAAAACAGTCTGCCCGGTACTAAATCTGGGAGGACAGGCTGTTCTGATCACAGACCCCTGGGAGCTGGATCTTCCTCTTTCCACCCATTTCTCTCGCTCTCTTTCTCATACCTACGTGGCCATGAGTTGCACCTGCATATGAGCACACCCCCCCTTCTGTGTAATTTCACGGGTGGGGCATCAACGTCTCTGAAGTTAGTTCATGGGTCCTCACCCTCCAGGTTTAGAAGCTATAGTTCAGTCAGCTCAGTTTTCTAGATTTTCTGTAGACTGCGGCTTCAAGAGATGAAAACTCCGTTCTCTCCTGTAGCACATGAACTGCTAAGGGGTTTTCCACCACCTAATAATTTGCCTGTAAAGGGGACTTACAAGCTGAGTTTCTTCTGTCCCAATATATATTTCTCTTTACTTCACCAGAAAACAGATTCTATTTTATATTTCTCTCTTCCACAGGAATGACAAAAAAAAATTATTCTATATGGTTACTTGCTAAGTGTTAATTTCATTGTTGCCTTTTTCAATGACAAATTTCTTAGGGTTAGCTACTCAAAAATACTTCCAAAAGTATAGTACACATTCTAAATGCTTTAATGTTACTAACATTTTATTATTTTTTTTTCCTTAGACAAAAATTAGGGCATCTGAATGAAATTATTGAACTGGATTTTGCTTTCTTGGAAAGCTTCTGTACAGCCAAAAACATAAGCATAACAAGCAGACAGCCCACAGAATGGGAGAAAATATTTGCAGGTTATGCCTCTGACAAAGGTTTAATAACCAGAATCCACAAAGAACTCAAATGTATTAGCAAGAAAAGAACAAGTGATCCCATCTCAGGGTGGGAAAAGGATCTGAAGAGAAATACCTCTAAAGAAG